>JAMKCH010030031.1:0-62221 GCA_023653785.1 Ophioderma brevispina
AAAATAGTGTAATTTCCAATAACGGTCGTTTAGATTTAAATATTCGTGACCAGGCCTAGCCTTAACTCAAGCCTGTGTGTGACCGTTCGATATGCGTAAGAGCGCCTTCCTACCGTTAAATCTTTGAATAAGACTAGCACTCGGGTTACGCCGGAAGTTGATGCCGTTCTGTTGCTGTTAGGTTGGCATGTCCTACCCCCCCGGTTAAGAATGTAAACTATAATAGAAGTACAGTAAAATGTACTTTGCTTTGTCGTCGTTTTATCTTTTACTTGTGTAAATTTCACAGTATTATACGCAGCATTCATTCTACCAACTAAATAGACCTACCGTAATAATAAGTATAATTTATATTTAAAAGATGGTCTATATTATAGGCAAGTTTGCTAGGTTGGTGTGGTCATCAGTGCTTTTTTTATCCCTACATATTCCCAAGCTCTTTAATAACTCACCGAATACACACATTTCCAAGAGTTTTAATTAAATTATCTTTTAGAGTATACTGTAATATTTACCTTTTTTGTTGGCAGAATACCAGTATAATATTGTAAAATTTACAATATCTTTAATAGTATACTGTGTCCCGAGACCCCGGTTGAAGTACAATTCAGTTCATAAGGTCTCCTTTTGGTAAACGTTTGCCTCAAAGCTCAATTTTAGCAAATTTCGGCTCCCAATCCGGCAAATTTCACAAAATTTCAGTTCCTAAGACCCTACCTTTGGGACACAAATTAAGTTCCCAAGCACCCAAGTTCGGAAATCGGGCCGCACACCCTACCTGAAAAAATTAGAGCCACTCCTACCGGCGCAATCGATCTGCATTTAACTGTCATTCACAAAAGCCCCCCCCCCCCTTCCATCGCCAAAGACGCCCGAATAAGGTTCCGGAAGGAACCAAACCAACCCCAAACCCCTCCGGAAAGCGAAAGCCGAGAACCGCGAAATTCTAGTTTGTGTTATCAAAGTCGTTCTCATTGGCAGAATTTTTTTTTCTAATTTCAGTAGAATCAAGGCAATACACAATAGCCAAACATGACCCATGGACAGGGTATTGTTGTTCAAGTACTATTATTAGCATAATAGCAGGCAACTCTTTTGTCGTCTTTCAATTTATGTCAAATGGGAAAGCCAGAGGGCATTTCTTTTCAATAGTAGATCACTCTTTGTAAACATGGTATAGTATTGGCATGTTTGATATATTATGTAACCACGGATTCGGGTCAATCAAACCTTCAATGACCTTAGTTTCGAATACGCGTTAAAATACGCTAAAAGACAATTTGTGTTGTACAATACGTAGCACTTAATATACTTATAAAAGAGACTTTAAACGCAGGAACGGGAAACCACACATTACATTGTTATGCGTTCCCGACATAGCAAAATACCATCGTACTGCAAACCCGGGGGGTCAGTCTTCATAGACAAGGGGGTATCATCCGTGTCCAAGAATTCACGTAAAAAGGGTATTTTTTTCAGGATCAGGCACGTTACGTACGTAACGTGAAAAGGGTCTAAAAATCACTAAAAATCAAGCAAAAGGGTTATATTTTCTAAACGAGGACGCATTTAGGGTCCAAATTCATTTTAGCCTGAGCATTAAAAAATTTTTTAAAAGTGTTCCGGAAGTCTGTATTTGCCTTCAAACCTGTGCTTTCAAATCCCTAAATTTCAAAATTTTTCCGCGCTACGCGCGGTTTATCATAGGGTTAATCCATACTCGTGGTATTTAGTACTGGCCTGTTGGTTTGAGATTGAGAAATGACGACTCCTTTTGTTATTTCCTGATTATATCGCTATACCAAAATTGTTCTATATCACTTACCCATGAAACGGACAATGTTTTTAAAGCATTAAAAACTCATATTTATATTAAATTCATTCAATTCCTAAATTCTAGTTATATAATTTTCTTAAAATACCTTTTGGGATATATGTGTGTGCATAATTACGCGGATTCCGCAATTTTCAGGTACATTCCGCGTTATCACTGTGCTGCAAATGCGGAAATCAGTGGCGAAAATAAACGTTTCTCTAAATGCGAATCTCTCCCGACCATAGACCACAGAGCACTGTCTTGAAACTATATACCCCATGCAAGGTTTCCGCGACCCACCACCTTGCCGCTTACGAACTCTCCATGAACACCTTTTAAATTTTAATTATTTCAGTTTTTTTTTAATATTTTTAAAAAAATCATTATGTAGTTTTAATGTTTATACCGTCGACCATTAGCCTATATGCATTTTAAGTTTAACCCTTCAAATATCAATTTTATTACCAAAATTTGCAATCAGAAAAGTGGTTCGGAAGCAAACATTGCTTGGGTATGCGTTTCCGCGCGCTTAGCGCGAAGAGAGCGGCACCCCCTCCCGCGCCACTTACTATTGAAGTTCTCTGTGACCTTTAACCCCATCAAATCGGTTTTACTTTTTATAGCCCATTTCATACCTATATTTTGCTATAACGCGAATCACTTACAAATTTCAAATGATTTCTATCAAAGTCGCAATAAAAAATGGTGCGTTTGAAAGTGAGATTGCAAGCATATCGTCGACTTTTATCGACTAGTCGTGCCGCCGTCCTGAGAACTGTTGGATTCCCCTGGCTCAAAATGCAATTTCCCCCTTTTAAATACCTTTCCTCGATATACTGGCTGAAAAAAATGAACTTTCCCCAGAGATTTTCTGAATTACACCAAGCTCAGACAGGCCTCTCTGGTGTGCAATATACACTAGAAGAGATGGTTTGGGGTTTTTATGTATAAAGGGGTATAATTGCACTAAATTCTTGCTTAGGGTAGGAGAAAGACAACTACTTGTTTAGGGTATGCATAATTGCGCTACTGATACTTGCTTAGGGGCGCAATTTCCATCAAGTACTGTTTTAGGGTAGCGAATTGCGCTGCTGCTAACGTTTTTAGGGTGAAAATTAAAAGCTTCCCGAAAAGGCTACGAGTTATGGTGCTTTTTGGTGTTGCAATGGACCCGGATGATACCCCTTGTCATTGAGAAGTGGCCCCCCCCCCCGGGACTAACTGCAAAATGTCGCGTGTTTTGTGCCAGACATGTGCGAAGTTGTAGGACCCCCACCTGTGCTAACAAGGCCAGTGTACGAATCCTTACATGCAAATTGGAACAGCCAGGTGGCGGCTCGTGTATGCGGCTTGTTTGCTCTGTATTGGCTCCTTGCACGGCAGTCACCGAGAAAACGTACTTCAATACATAATAAACGTTACGTAAACCCCAAATTCAAGTCCCGTTTTAACCGATTCATCGAGTGATGATTAATTTTTAACCTCTCAAGAATTTTGCTTGTTCAGTAGGCCGGGTCCGAGCTCGTACGAATCAGCGAAATTCGAAATGCATTGTGGTGATTAACTGAATAAGTTGTTCACTAAATTATTGTTAGTCCCTTAAGTAACAACTTTTTTGTTTTTGAAGGTTTCAAGATGGTTACCCCTATACCGAATGTCACATGCAGTCATGCTTTTCATTTCGTCCCTCTTTCACGCTAAGAATCCGATTAATTCTTATTGATGTGGTCACCCTTTTTTTGGACAGTTGACCCACACGTATATCACAGAAAATGTCACAATTGTTTTTTTTTTTTAAAATTAGGTTAAAAACGCGTGTTTTTTTGTTTTTTGATTAATTAATTTCTTGATATTGATTTAACCTTTGACCTTTAGACTAACATGTCACACAAAAAAGAGATCGCGTATTTTATGGCCGGTGTAATAGGTGTGCAACATAAGAACACTCCTGTCTACATATCAAGACAGTAACAGAACACGACTTTTAGCGCTGTAGGTTCATCTTTACTAATCCCAGGCTCATATTGTTGTTAAAATGGTGTCAATTGTTCATTCCTACCTCAGGTTGATTTTTACAATGGTGGACATTTGGTGGCTACTAGGGTTTACAGGTCTATAGGGGTCATCAAAACATGAACTTCAAAATTGTATACAGACCTGTTTACCCAAAGAGTTAAAAAATGCCTTTCTGTTTCAGTCGACCAGAGCAATACTTGACACCATTTTCAATAAACTGAAACAAATCTGGCTACGGGATAATTTAACCACAGAGTGACACATTCTAAGGGCTGTAGCCGTGGAACTAAAGGTGGGAACCTAGACAAACTAATAATACCTTTTTTAATCCTTATGAGAAAAATACATTGGTGTCTATGCATTTAAATACAATTCGACTTGATTTAAAACCCACCCTTGTACTAATTTTATCGCCTTATCATTTAAAATGTTCCCACATTTCCATAGAAAAATATCTTCAAACCTTCTTCCCCAAACTTCGACAACGGGATCCTCATGTAAGATTCGAGTGTATGGTTAGAGAGTGGCGTGGTCTAGCGGTTAGCAAGCTTACCTCTGGAGTAAAGGGTCCTCGGTTCTAATCTCAGTGGGACCACTTGCTGGATTTAAATCGGGAACTCAGTTTGGGATTTAATTTGTATAACAGATATTGAAGGAAGGAAGGTATTAACGTTTAACGACACATCAACACAAAATAGTGCCATGTAGTGTCTACACAATGATTATACATACAAAGATTAAAAAAATTCATTTCACAGACACCATTTAGTACAATTAATTTGACTTAACAATATTTACATCTAAATTGATTATTATTTACATTTCAAAATTGTTTGTAAAGATCGACTTCCTTTAGGAAACCAACAACCCTTGCTGGTTGCACATTTGCAAAAGAGCATTCATGTTTGGCTCATTATAATATAACAGATATTGATTAAAACCTGAATACCACTCTCTTCATGGTTCATTTGAAATGGCAAAGGAACCATGAAAGCTTGCACTGTGTTCCCATTAGGTGTGTTTGAATGTTCAAATCATAGAAAAACATCTTCAAATCTCTTTAAAAGAGCAAATTTCCACTCAACAAGAGTGAAAATCACTCCAAGAGGGTGATTTCCACTCATTTTTTGTGTTGCCCTTCGTTTAACTCCTCTAAGGAGTTGCAATCCTTTGTTTAACTCCTCAAACGAGTGGAAATTCGCCCTTTTTGGAGTAATTCTCACGCTTTTTGAGGAGAAATTGGCTCTTCTAAAGGTTTTCAAGAGGTGTTTCTTCTTTTTGAAAGTGAAATTTTCACTCGTTTAATTTAAAGAATATACTTGCTGATTTAAAATCTATTACCAAACCAACAGGACAGCACAGTTATTTTGGTAGTTGATAACTTGCTTGAAATTTGACCCCATTTTTACACAGTTGACTCCTGAATTTGGTGAATACGCTATAGACACCAAAGCTGAGTGCGGGTTACATCATCAGAACATCTAATGTCAGTGCGGCATGTAACCATGGTAACAGATTTTTAAGAAAGTGTCCAATGCGATCTGCATGAATGTGACACCGAAAAGGCAGCGCAGGAACATATATAGACGTAGTTTGAATTCGGAGTACCTATAGTCCGTGTCTCTACCTCTGTGCAGTGATGTCATAACATTTACGCCCGCGTCAAGAAATGCCGTCTTTATGCGAGCGCGTGAAAGCGCCGGCGCTTCAAGTCAGCGCGAGCGATTTACTCTTGCGACCAACTAATCTCGCGCTGACGTCACTGCACAGAGATAGCGACACAGACTATAGTCGGTCTCATGTTTACTATGTGTATGGTAGAAAGCACCTTGGCAGTATGTCTGTGTCTATTATCATTTATGGTCATCTCTAACACTGTTCATTAACTTAACACAGTCCTACTGAAGGTCCAACCTTCAACAGAGTCAGACTTTGATGAGCTTTCTAAAACAAATCCAAGTTGACTAATTTCTTTGAAGAGTTGAATCCTATTTAGACTTCGATCCTTTGGATCCGGATATTGATAATTAGAAATGTTCATCAAGTCCAATTTCAACCCTCTGTATGGGGCCAAGTCTACCTGCTGATTCCAGGTCGTATGCTGTTGCTTTGAAAACACTCTCGCTAGTTCTGTTAACTTTGAAAGAACATCTGGGTTGGCGAATATTTTAAGTCGGTGCTTTGAGGTGTAAATAACCTCCAAGTATTCTTTCTCTTTTCTCGCTTGTATTTGATCTTTTGTTTCCTGTAAGGCATTTATAGCTTTTGTAAGATCACTTATTTGATAAAAATCGGCTTCTACAGCCAGCATATCGAGTTCGGTAAAGTTACAAGGTAGTGTAAGTTTTCCACAGCGGAGAAAGTTGAGAATATGCCGAAATAGTGTCCCGTCCCTATCGATAACGACATTGCCTTGCTCATCTTTACTCGAGGGTAGGTAGCCATCGAACATTCGCCCCAGCATTGAGTCTGGGTATCGACAAAGGGTAGAGCGAGATGTGGTGTATAGCTGACCGCCGACGTTAAGGGTAACTATGCCATCCGTATTGCAAGCCATCATTCTGCAAAGACAATCGGTGTAATATCATAATCAGTATGATAGTATTTGATTTTATAAATTTTAACCATGAGAATACATAACACTTAGAAAACTGTGTGGGACATTTCGCCACCCGTGATTGAGGGCTGCTCATTAAATGACGTTGCGTGACGTCAGAATATTTGAGAAACAGCCAGGTTGTTGAATGATTGGAAATTTGTATTTACATGTGTAGAAGCTGCATAAATTTCCCCACATGTGCAATCGTAATGATAGGTGTAGCAAATAAACCATTCTATCATTGATGGCTACTTTCCGCGTCAAAATCGGAATTTTCAGAGGATTTATTGCATCGTTCCGTATCCAGTTTTTCTCTCTTTGGCCTTTGATCGCTACAGTTTGACAAGTAATATTTCGAACTTATTTCCTTCTAATCATCTTTCAAACATTTTATCATAAGCCGACATTTTTATGGCAAATCCTGAAGGTTTAACCTTTATACTCGTACCATATGTGACTTGCATTGGTTGTAATAAACTTGTGGCGTTTTCCATTATGCATAGATTCAACCCTTCGAAATTTTGACTGTTACTGCATGCCTGCACCCTGGTTGAAGACGCCCCGATCGGGAGATGTCTTACACACGGCACGCTATATAGTGCTCATTAATTATATGTTTGATCAGGGTTTGATATTCTTTGTAGCCTGGGTCCCCGGCCCTAATTCATAACTAACAAACATTGCGGATAAGTCCATACGTTTTCAAGGAATGAAGGATTTGGCGGATCAGTGAACGAAATATCACATAGCTTCAACGGCGAAGTTTTCATAGTGCATAATCGATCTTATGATAGGTCTATTCGTCCAAGGAGTTAAACGAGGCACAACATATTTTTGAGTGAACAATTAACATTCACGCTCAAATTGAATCTTAATCCTTAAAAAAAACTAACAGCGACTAGAGAGTCATTTTTTTTTAAACGGTCAAAATTTTCCTGGGCATATTCAGAATCAGCATGAACAATGCATTTAAATGAGTAGAAACAAGCCTAGTCTTTGTTGGTGTTTTTAGATGTCTTCTCAAATCACCTACAGTCATTGGAAGGCCATCTCTAAAGCCACTGACTTATGTGTTATAACGTATATATAACTGGCCAGGGTCCAAAGGGATAACATAGGCCAACATGTGCATGTTTATAACATGCGTGTGTATGTTTATACGCATGTGTATGTTTATAACACGCATGTGTATTTTTATAACACGCATGTGTATGTTTATAACACGCATGTGTATGTTTATAACACGCATGTGTATGTTTATAACATGCGTGTGTATGTTTATAACACGCATGTGTATGTTTATAACACGCATGTGTATGTTTATAACACGCATGTGTATGTTTATAACACGCGTGTGTAGTTTATAACACGCGTGTATGTTTTTAACATGCGTGTATGTTTTTAACATGCGTGTATGTTTTGAACACGCGTGTGTATGTTTATAACAGGCCTACACGTGTATGTTTATAACATGTGTGTTTAAATAATGTGTACGTTTATAACATACATGTGTATGTTTATAACATACATTTGTATGTTATAACATACATGTGTATGTTTATACATACATGTGGATGTTTATAATATACATGATTGTGTATGTTTATAACATTACATGATTGTGTATGTTTATAACATACCTGTGTATGTTTATAACACGCGTGTATGTTTTTAACATGCGTGTATGTTTTTAACATGCGTGTATGTTTTGAACACGCGTGTGTATGTTTATAACACGCATGTGTATTATGTTTATAACACGCATGTGTATGTTATAACACGCATGTGTATGTTTTAACACGCGTGTATTTGTTTATAACACGCGTGTATGTTTTAACACGCGTGTATTTGTTTATAACACGCGTGTGTATGCTTATAAAAGACGTATGTTTATAACAAGCCTACACGTGTATGTTTATAACATACATGTGTGTTAAATAATGTGTATGTTTATAACATACATGTGTATGTTCATAACATACATGCGTATGTTCATAACATACATGCGTATGTTTATAACATACATGTGTATGTTTATAACATACATGTGTATGTTTATAACATACATGTGTATGTTTATAACATTCATGTGTATGTTTATACATACATGTGTATGTTTATACATACATGTGTATGTTTATAACATACATTTGTATGTTATAACATACATGTGTAGTTTATAACATACATGTGTATGTTTATAACATACATGTGTATGTTCATAACATACATGGTATGTTTATAACATACATGTGTAGTTTATAACATACATGTGTATGTTTATAACATACATGTGTATGTTTATAACATACTTGTGTATGTTTATAACATACATGTGTATGTTTAAACATACATGTGTATGTTTAGTGTTTTTAACATACATGATTGTGTATGTTTATAACATAATTATGTTTATAACACGTGTATGTTTATAACATGCATGTGTATGTTTATAACAAACATGTGTATGTTTTTAACATAGTGTTTGTGATGTTTTAGAGTGATACACACTTCTATGTTCAAAAGCTAAATATGCGACATGTTTATAAAAGTGTTGCAACAGGGCGTGCTGGAACTTACAACACTTCAGCTTATACAGTGTGTATATGTTTCACTATTCAATGACTTCGGTCAAACGTACGTACCGTGGAGCTCTCGGCCATACTTTACCAAATTTCGGCTTGCGGTAATCTTGCAGTACGCCCTCAGTTTTGTTCGGTCGATCCATGACAAGATAATTCTACATTAATATTTCTAAAGTACAGTATGTGCAGGTATGTGTTGCGTTTGATTTCTAAATGTTTGGGTGCATTTGGCTCTACAGACTACACATTCGAGGGACGGAGGGGTACCGGGTGAGGGCAGTATTGCCTGGTGGCTAAGATTGCCAGTATGCTGAGCACGAGACTAAGGGATCGAATTGATTGTGGATTTGGAGATTTATGTATGAGGAGTGGAGCGAGGATCCCGGGGCGAGGATGGGCGAAAAACATAACTGACCACTGAACTTAGAGAGAAATATTCTGTTTTATCAGCGATGTGTAACAGATTTCAGCAATATAATCTGTACGATAAGCCCTCAGGAGCTCTCAGGCCTCAGGCCTAACAAGTTACTAAGTTCATAGCACGTTCGAAGTACGGAATACATTTCTCGCACATAAGCGCGCACACCTTCCGTTTTAAAGTACAACAATATTATATTGAATATCGATGGCCACAACAGATCTGCAAATAAATATATTTCAATTGGAAGCTATTGGGAAAGACTTGGAAATATGCTTACAAATTTATTTGAGATAATACATACCGCAAACGTAATCTGCTAACACCATATTAAACGTGGTATAGTAAGGTATGCTGTTCCTCGTGGCTTGTCTACCCTGTTTATCACGCGGTAGCTCGTGGTATGCGGTATGCATTTGTAAAATCATCTGTTATCTGTCATGTGACTAATTCGAGGCCAAGAGTCAATCTCGTCTCATTGATTATTACGTACGGCGGCCCGGAATGTATTTTCCCACGGTGTAGTCTGTGTCACAGACTGCGAAAGTTATTATCTAAATAGGTACTAACGTTATCAGTCCCCCATAGATAAAGTGTGATAATGAAACTAAATCTCAAATATCTCCGGAAAACAAAGGATGTTTTTGCATCAGAGCGTCCTTTACTTTGTTTTGAATAGGCCTATGTCCCGGGAATATAGGCCCCCTATCGTGATTTGGTCGGAACCTAGTGAGAAAATAGGCAATTTTACCCCGGCATTTTACCTGGTACTTCGGTACTCGCAGACATGAAAAGTGAACACGCAATTGCTGCGGTCGCATCCATTTTCCCCAAATGCCTTGTGATATTTTTCCAGTCTTGAGAATTTTCCAACACTGGTTTCAGTTTATCCCATTTTTTTTCTCAATTTTAGAATCAGGATTACGTATTTACCGGACCACCGTAATTATTGCGAAAGGAAGCCACATAGCGGGCGCTATAATAGGTCGCATATCTATTCCCAGACGATGGCGGCCAAGCCTCGTTCAATTATAGCAACTCATCTAAATGAATCAACCGAGTACTGCAATACACTGCAAACAACAAACCGATTTGATGTGGGCCGATCATGGGGGTTCACAACAAGGCTCCTAATCGACCAACAATCCCGTCCGTTAGTCACATAGAAAAAATAACCCTAACATGGAGTCGATTCTATTATGAACATTTTATGATGAACATTTATTTATTTTTTCCTAAGTAACATTGGCCTAATTATAAAACATTCAGAATCATTAATCAAGATTGTTTTCAACCAATGATGACGTCTACGATTTGGGTTTCATATATCGCCACCGCCTGCCTATACAATGAGATGAGATACTAGTATGCTATTTATCGAAAAAAATGGAATTGAATTGATATATAGAGCAGGGTCGGCGCCAGGGTAAAATCATAGGAGGGGCGAAACATCATAGTTTTTTTTTTTTTTTTTTTTTTGCCCGGCCGTGACCTAAAAAAAGATCACTACCACTACTGCAAGCCACATCATCATTCCTGATAGCTTCTATGCCATCTTCTTTCTTGGCCTTGGTAATGTTTGTCTTCTCCCGTATGAATATGTTGTTATGCATCGCAATTATGTTTTGACCTCGTACGCACATTTTAACCGCGGTTTTAGAGGTCAACGTTCGTACACTCGTAACGTCGTATTGAGATGGCGAACTGTAAGCAATCTTTAATACCGAGTTTAATATGTAATAGGTTCGCCGGAAATTGGGCGATTTTAAAATTAATTTTCAAGAGAATGTGCACATACTAGAGGTGAGAACAACCGTAAAACTGATTTTTATCATTTTAAAGAAATTATTTCGGCAAAATTATGTACTTGCCAGGGGTGCGCCACTGTTTTAAACGCTACGGGATCTGCCCGGTGGCCTATAATCGACCAACAATCCCGTCCGTTAGTCACATAGAAAAAATAACCCTAACATGGAGTCGATTCTATTATGAACATTTTATGATGAACAT
Source organism: Ophioderma brevispina (assembly GCA_023653785.1). Classification (NCBI taxonomy): domain Eukaryota; kingdom Metazoa; phylum Echinodermata; class Ophiuroidea; order Amphilepidida; family Ophiodermatidae; genus Ophioderma; species Ophioderma brevispina. Next base: position 11,445 of record JAMKCH010030031.1, read on the forward strand.
TTATTTATTTTTTCCTAAGTAACATTGGCCTAATTATAAAACATTCAGAATCATTAATCAAGATTGTTTTCAACCAATGATGACGTCTACGATTTGGGTTTCATATATCGCCACCGCCTGCCTATACAATGAGATGAGATACTAGTATGCTATTTATCGAAAAAAATGGAATTGAATTGATATATAGAGCAGGGTCGGCGCCAGGGTAAAATCATAGGAGGGGCGAAACATCATGGGGGGGGGGCGAAACAGTACAAAATTAACTCATTTTGGTTAAAAAACCATAATTTTTGCGCAACACCCCTGTTTTTTCCTAAATTTTGCCAATCTCATGGGGGCGGCCGCCCCCTGCCACCCCCTGGCGCCGCCCCTGATATAGAGGGATTTCGAGTTAAAAGCAATAACAGCACATTTTTTGAAGACCGCCTCCAATTTTCAAAATTTGATATTTTTGCACAGTTATGTTGGTAATAGAAAGAAAACTACACCTGCGAACGAGAAAGCTCACAAATGCGTATTTATCATAAAATAAGCGATTTTGTAACTAGAATTGGGATTACGGACGACTTTAACGGCCAGAGCTGGAAAGGAAAATGCTTAATTTATGTCCGTCCATGGTGAAATAGTGCCACCTCAAGAAAGTGACCTCTAACTTGACTTGCCTGAACAAATAAAACAACTAATGGATGAACGTAGATATTAGTACATCAGCCCAGAAGGGTTTGATCAAACGAACGCGGTACCAATATTTGAACACGGGAAAATTCAGAGAAAAATATAACTTTTGCAAATATGAATGTCTGCCGGAGACCCGCTGCTGCGTGTGGCCCCAGGAGATAGGGTAAAGTTACTATGGGGGTCAACTGTTTGAACTGCTCTAAATTTAATGTGATATAGCTCAAATTATTCCTTAGGTAACCAGGAGTAAAAAAGTCAATTTGGTCACACGCGTGTGGTGCCTCCTTTCCAAGATATTTGGGAAAATAGGCTAAAGTTCATTTGTTTATTCAAGAAAGGTCAACGTTTGTAATACCCAAATTTCTTTGTAAAAAATTTTTTTTTAAATGATACTGATTCCAAATATGAACTGCTTTTGCACTTTCGGCATCATCTTCTTGTTATAATGGAAGGGGATGGGGACATTACACCCCTCCCTATTAAAGGGAACCAACCCTATGTAAAATGAAATGCATATTTTGAATCAGTGTCATTAAATACATTTTTTGATATTTTTGTTTTATAAGCCAATGAACATTCAGATGAAAACTTTGTATCCTTAAATCGGCCCATCCCCCTTTAAATCACCCGAAAAAGATTCAAAATATTTGAAATTTGCAGGAATAGCTTAAAATTGAAAGGGTAAGTCGGTAGAATTCTCATAAGTTACTTTTTTCAACTGAACAATTGCCAGAAAAGAAAGAAACGGCCTTGTTCACAGATATGACTCTCCATTCAATTACGTGTTGTAGTAAGTGTCCGTACGGACAGTAATAACTAAAATATCCGATTTTGTGCTTATTAGGTTGCTTCTGGTCTTATCATTTGCAGGGAATGTCAGGGTACTCATAGTTGTTACAGACATGCAAAAATCTGATTTTTTATGATTTTTTTCGATTTATGATTTAGCCAAATCACTGATAGTGCCTTTAAGGTGCAAATAATATTCAATCAAGGCGGTTCTTTTCTTGGCTAGCTCTTAAATCAGAGAGTACCCCTTTAATCATTTAACGTTCGAGGTTTTCATCCATTCAAAAAATCTAACAAATTTAATGTCCTGACCTTTTATGTGACATTGAAATTTTCTTGAAAATGTGCATACTTGTATCGAATTAAAAAAAATATGTTTATCATAAAATCAGGTAGTGTCCCTTTAAAACAAGAATTTCACCACTTTCCACCAACTTAACAATTTTGCATGCAGCAGATTTGAACTCAGCACCCTCAAATTGACCTAAAACACGTCTCAGATCTTTTAGTGTATCTTGAGTAGGTTCAACCTTATTTTGAGCCTTTTAGGCTTGATGGATCCCCTAGTAACCGGAGACAGTCGGAACATGTTCTAATATGCAATATACTTTACAAGTTTACGTGTTCGGACATAGAGTTTCAAAAAAATCTACAGTAACTTTTACCTTTATTGAAATAATGATATTGATTGATTTTTGTGTCTATACCTGTGTTTTAAGAGTCACAGAATCTAAATATAATATTACGTTTTGATATCTGGTGTCAGCCATGTTGGTTTCGAATATGGCCGCCAATTTTCACTATAATAGCTTTGTTCAAAATATTGATATGTACATGTACTTGCTTTTGTGTCGGTACCTATGTTATTAATCCAATCATGCCAGTGTTGTTAATGTAAGTATGTACTTTCACGTTTTCACTATTATAACTATTTAGCATTAGTAGTGTTGCATTTATAGTGTAGTATGTAGTGTACATACAATAATATTGCACATTAAAAAGGCATTAAATTAACAAAGATATTTCACATAAAATGAGTAACAAAATTGAGGCCTGCTGTCGAAGGAGGACTCAAACGTAGTAATTTTCACTAGTCCATCCTAACAATCCTGTCAAGCGAGACTGTTGGATGGCTACTGGAAATTACATAGGTCAGCAATGGTATTTGCGCCATCCTCAACTGTAGCCTTCAATTGTATTACAATTACAATAATCCTCATTCTATTACCTCTGCTACCCATTATTGAAAATGCAGCATTCTGATTGGTCAGTTTACTGACCATTATTCTGCAATAATGGGTCACCAATGCATTTTCTTATTAAATCAATTTGTTTGAGGTAATAGAATAGAAATAAAGGGTTTGCAGTATCATTTATGGGCTTATAATGTATCCTCGGCCTGAAAAACTTTCAAATAATGTACTCGGCTGCGCCCGACCAATTCTTTAGTTTTTCCGACCTCGGACACATTATTCGCCCATAAATGTATCTGCATCGCCCTTTATTTCTTAAATAAAACCACTTTCGAATGGGAAAAAATCATTTTGATTTGTTATACTAATAAGAAATTCTGCGGTCAAGCATCTTAAATTTCAAATACCCTACTTTCAGTGTTCATATTAACATCCACTAATATAGGCTCCGTTATATTTTTATCCTGTTCTATTCTCCAGATTCCCTTGAAGACAGGAGAAACTGGCAATGGCATTGAAATTGGTGAGAAGTGACACTCCTCCTCCAACTTTATCACCTATAGATTGGAGTAAGTGTTTTCTATGTGAACAAGTACAGATGAAATACTGACTTGCCCTTTAGATCACCCATATGGCGGTGCTGGATACAAAACACTAGCTAACGATCTTCCTACCTTGTTTGAACTTGGTAAGCTGCCATCGTCCCTAAAGCTGCAACGTCTAGATGATGGTGATGGTCTTGAATCCACATTCAGACAGAGACATGCCAAGTATCACAAGAGCTGTAGTCTAAAGTACAATGACAAAAATGTACAACGAGCAACCAAACACAAGCGCAGTCCTGAAATACCCAAGAGGATTACACGATAGAAAATGTTAAAGTCTGACCATCCGTGTACAAACTGTCTTTTCTGCAACCAACCCGGATCTTCGTCTCAACCTCTCTGTAATGCATCCACTGCAGATCTAGATACAAAGGTAACACAATGTGCCATTAACCTGCAAGACCACGATCTCTTAGCCAAGCTGAGTAGAGGTGATGTTGTAGCTATAGGAATGAAATATCACCCTAAATTCTTGGCAGGTCTTCTTACAGCAGAGTTCGTGCTCAATCCGGTGCCTCACAGAAGGGTTCTACACAACAAAGAGTCAGTGACACTGTTTTCGCAGAATTACTCTCCTACATGCAAGACATCTTGGATAGTGATGAGGCAACGCCAGTTTTCCAACTCTCCGAGTTGATCAAACTATATACATCCCGGATACATCAGTTAGAATTGGATACACCACCCAGCATCCATGCGACTCGATTCAAGAATAAGATACTTGGATACGTCCCGGAGTTATAGGCACACAAGGAAGGGCGTGACATTCTATTAGTACCAACTGGAACAGTTGGCAAATCCATTAGGCAAACATGTCAACTCAATGGAGAAACAGAACTTGTAGGGGGGTGTGTTATTTCGCAAATTTTGACTTTTAATGTGAGGGCCCCCTCAAAATATGGTATCCCCAATACAGATCAAGAATATAAAAGATTTTTTTCAAAACAAGTTGCATAACCCCCCTGTACATGCCCCTTGAAAATTTTGATGACAAGGTTTCAGAATTCGACAGGTTTCATGTAGCAGACGACATTTATTGGTATTGTGAGTGTAGGAATGCCTTCATATGAAGCAATTACCCATGCAATTTGAATATGTAGGTGTCTAACAGTACCAGGAGCTAATTGTGTATTATTTAATTTGTTGTTTGGTCAAATATTAATTGATTAATTAGTCAATTAAGTAATTATTTACCAATTAATTGATTATTTAACCAATTAACACAATATTTGAACTTCCAGCATTGACATGTGAGGCGTTATTAACTCTTGCTGATTCTGCATTCCTGTTTTAAGAACTTCAAGATGCAGTTAACAAAGTTTATTTTGTTAATTGATGACTAAATTGAAAATTAATTGGTTCAACTAATATATTTTGTGGTCATAGTATTGACAGTTGACTCTTTTTCAATGTTCTTCTATTTCCCCTTCAGATTTCAAGACCCCATCTAGATATTAGCTATATCAAGATTCAAGATTCTTATATATTCATCATTTTAGGACAGTAAATCATGGCTACTAAAAGATCACAAGATCAAAAGTCAAAAAGTCTTTAGGGGATGTGAACTATGTTCAGGAAGCTGATTTTCCTCATGGTGTACTGCCCACTAGAAAAGACATCATACAAAACATGATGTACTTGACACGTCCAAGTGATGCCGGTAGAGCTCAAAGATCCAAAGAGGATGCAGCATTTATTCTTGCTGAACTGGTACAAGAACATTGGCTGTTCTGCAATTTGTACACCATTACAACAACAAAGTATATAAAGAAGAGCATTCTGAAACTTTACAAGGAGTTCGTGACTCTCTTCCAGACCAGGAAACAGCAAAGAAATGAAAACTACAACAAGAGAGTAGACATGAAATTTAAACTACTTAGTTCACCAGGTAGACAAGGATTATTATATTATTAATCTTTCCTGGAGATGGCCGACGCACGAATGTGTTTGAAAAAAAAAAACCCATGTTCGCTTGGCCTGGCTTCGAACCGTCGACCTTCGCATTACATGCACGAAGCCCTACCTACTGAGCTATCAAGCTGGGTCGGTAGAAGGCTACAGATATCATCCAAGGCGCCAGGCCGAAAGGTGTCCCCCGCTTTCCTAGCGGATAGCATCAGAACTTTTATTTAACATATACGATTTATTTTGTTTTGAATTTAAACTTAAAAAAAAAAAAAAAAAAAAAAAAAATATTCTTATTAATCTTTCCCTGGAGATAAAAAAAATAAAAAAAATATAGTGTTTAAAAACAAAAAAAAAACCATGTGCGCTTGCCTGATATTCGAACGAGCGTATGGTACGGACGGATGAGAGTCGACCTCGCATTACATGCACGACGCCCTAACCGACGGAGCTATCAATCGGGGTCGGTAGAAGAGCGACAGAATATCATCATCGCGCCAGGCCCGAACGTGGTGTCCCTCGCTTTCCTAAGCGTATAGAGCATCAGAACTGTATATTTTAACATAACGATTATATTTGTTTTGAATTTAAACTACTTAGTTCACGTGGCAGGTAACAAGAGGTGTATTATATTAATTATCTTTCCCTGCTAGTGGCCAGCGCACGTGTGTTGAAAAAAAAAAAAAAAACCCCTGTGCGCTTGGCCGGATTCGAACCGTCGAACCTTCGCATTACATGCACGACGCCCTAACCGCCCGGAGCTCTCAAGCTGGGTCGGTAGAAGAGCGACAGATATCAGCCATAGCGCCAGGCCCTAAAGGTGTTCCCTCGCCTTTTTCCTAGAAGATAGCATCAGAACTGTATTATTTAACATATACGATTAAATCTTGGTTTTAATTTAAACTACTTAGTTCAACAGGAAATGAACAAGGATGTATTATCATTATTAATCTTTCCCTGGAATGGCCACGCACGATAGGTTTGCAAAAAAAAACCCATGTGCGCTTGGCGGATATCGAACCGGCGACCTTCGGCATTACATGCCGACGCCCTAACCGACGAGCTACAAGCTGTGTCCGGTAGAAGAGCGACGATATCATCCATAGGCGCCAGGCCCGAAAGGGTGTCCCTCGCTTGCCTAGCGGATCAGCATCAAACTGTATATTGCACATATACGATTTATATTTTTTTGACATTTACACATACTTAGTTTCACCCAGGTAGACAAGATGTAAAATTATATTATTATCTTTCCCTGGAGAATGGCCAGCGCATCGATAAGTGTTGAAAAAAAAGAACCCATGTGCCCTTGGCCTGCTCCTATGTATGATATCCTGTCGCTCTTCTACCGGACCAGCTTGATAGCTCAGTCGGTTAGGGCGTCGTGCATGTAATCGAAGGTCGCCGGTTCGATCCGGCCAAGCGCACATGGGGTTTTTTTTCAACACTATCGTGGCGCTGGCCATCTCCAGGGAAAGATTAATAATCTACATCATCCTTAGTCTACCTGGTGAACCTAATAGTTTAAATGTTCAAAACAAATTATCGTATATGGTAAGTTACAGTTCGGATGCGATCCGCTAGAAAGCGAGGGCACCTTTTCGGTCCTGGCGCCTATGAGTGATATCTGTCGCTTCTTCGAACGCACCAGCTTGATAGCTCAGTCCGGTTAGGCCGTGCATGTTATGCGAAGGTCGCCAGTTCGAATCCGCCCAAGCGCACATGGTTTTTTTTTTTTCAACACTATCTTGCGCTGGCCATCTCCAGGGAAATATTAATAATATAATACATCCTTGTCTACCTGGTGAACTAGTATTTTAAATTTCAAAACAATATAATCGTATATGTTAAAATATCCAGTTCTGAATCATCCGCTAGGAAAGCGAGGGACACCTTTCGGGCCTGGCGCCCTAGCTGCTATCTGTCAGCTCGTCTACCGACTCAACTTGATAGCTCAGTCGTTAGGGCGTCGTGCATGTAATGCGAAGGTCCGCCGGTTGAATCCGGCCAAGCGCACATTGGTTTTTTTTTGTTTTTTTTCAACACTATCGTGGCCTGGCCATCCAGGGAAAGATTAATAATATAATCATCCTTGTCTACCTGGTGAACTAAGTATTTTAACTTTCAAAACACATATAATCGTATATGTTAATATACAGTTCGATGCATCCGCTAGAAGCGGGACACCTTTTCGGGCCCGGCGCTATGGATGACTCTGTGCGCTCTTCTACCGACCCAGCTTGATAGTCATCGGTAGGCGTCGTTCATGTATGCGAAGTCGCCGGTTCAATCCGCCAAGCGCACATGGGTTTTTTTTTTTTTTTTTTTTCCAACACTATCGTGCGCTGGCCATCTCCAGAAAGATTATAATATAATACACGAGGTAACAGTTTGTACCAGGAATCAGATTACTTGTTTGATATCTTTTTTGTGAAAATAGTTGAACTCGAGTCAACTCAAAGTCCATGGAGTGAAGATGACTGAAATGGAGTGGGAATTTCTAAGAGATCCGAGAAAGAAAGAAATATGTTTTGTGATACTTTGTAGATAGACAGTGAGATGAAGACCATTGAAAGAAAGGAAAGATGCAGGCCCCTTGAGGAGATTGCGATATGCTGTCAGCAAAGGAGAAAGACTTGGCCAAGGAAGACTACCCAGAAGAGATTGATACAACTGAAGACATGATGAAACTTCTCAAGAATCAGAAGTTCATCATTCCCAAACTGATTTAATGATCAAGAACCATCTACCAGTAAGTCAGAAGGAAAAAGCTGTCGTTGGTCATGTCAAGGACTTCCTTCAGACACCACAGGATGAAATACCACCCAAGTACCTCATATTCGAGAAAGTGTGCGGAAAATCAGACCTGAGTTTTATGAAGCAATGGACAAATTAAAAAGCTTCTCATCATATGTCAGAAAGTCAAGCGGCAGCTGCAGTATGTTACTGTAGGAAATAATATGTTTGACAGAAGATGGAAGCTGCATGACGAGGCAAATATATTGACCTTGATACCTCTGCCATTACAAAAATGTTACAAGGATGCTGGCAGAGATTGAAGCCTTGGGTTAGACTATAGTGGTTAAGGAAAGCCATGCAGTCATAAAAAAAACTGTAATTACATATTCAGATGCTGTTCTAAAAAACAGGGCAGGTTCATTTTCTTTGCATGGAGTGACAATTAATGGAAAGTATAGATCTCTACCTACAATGGCAGTTGCCTCAGAGTCCCAAATTTGGAGCTGACCTGAAACTGGCTGTTCTACGCAATTGAAGCCGCAAGTGGTATTGAATTAAACCCTCTTTGAAAAGATAGATTCGTAATCACTGATCAACATCTGACAATTTGGTGTCGAAGGGCTAGTGGCAGAGAAGCTGCAATCCGAACATACCTTGATCACCTCTTCTACAATTTCATCCATCACTACTGTTCAAACAGAGTTCCGACTAAACACTGGGCAGAGATTGAAAATACCGCATGGCAGGGATACATTTCAATTTATTCCAGTTTTCTAGTAAATGCTACCACATCTTCTTTCAGGGTGTCACAGAACAGGCCCTTGATTGCATAACTAGACTTTGTGAATCATACTTTGACCATAAATCCCAGGGAACCAAGCCACTATTTTATCTTCATTGCATCAAAGGAGAATAAGTCCGTGAGCTTGAAGAATGACGTTTTTAAATAGGCTACCCTGACATGTGACAGTCTCCTCTACCATTTGGAAGATGTAACAACATTTTTGCAGAAGTTTGAACATGTCAACAACCAGTTAGCTTGCATCATGAGATTTTATGGATCTTGACTTTCCTCAAGTCTTGTATTGTGTAGGGGCTCTGATTGGACTGCATCTCGTTGAGCCATTCTTATCTTTGACAACATCATCCTTACCACTTATTTCCAAACATTACCCATCCTTCCACGCCTCATACCAAGATATATGACAGCTGATCCCGAAGACCATTGTCAACGTTAAGAACCAGCATTCTCATTCATTCAGAGGAACGATTCAGCAAACCCGGTACGATGATGACATTGTGAGGCTATCACCAAGTAAGTTTGATGCTACAGACTAAGGTGATAAAGACACTGCAGATGATCTTGCCAGACCTGGCTTTCCAGTCTTTAGGAAACAGAAGGTGGACATATTGGGTTTGATGATTCGGATGACGCTTCCCCTATTGAGCATGCCCCTTTCTCATATGAACAGCGAAAGCTGGATGGAGCACCGGTCCACAATCTTGATGCTGAACGAGTGTTTGATTTGTGAACGATGAGCTATCAAGCATAGGGCAAAACAACTGAAATGTGCTTCAATCAAACCAAGTGAAAGCAAATCTGCTATCTAATTGACGACGCCGCATCAGGATCATTCAAAGACTATAGGAGCAGTGTCAAAACAGATGGAAAACTGTCCGAGATCTTCACAATTTTGACCAGAGACAGTCAAGAGTAACTCAAGAAATAGGGCTTAGAAGTCCAAGGAATCGCAATATAAATGTGGACCGCCATAGACATAAGATTGGGATCAACTTACCGACGATGGTGGGCATTCACTTCACGAAGCTGTAGACAGGAATGGCTGCACAGGGGTTCCGTCCGCGACGTGAATCGTAATAAATACGTAACTTTTTGCTGAGCGCTTGTTACGATTTCTACAAGTTTGTGACTTCCGTGCGTTCGCGAATAATGGACGTTAGACAGTCTTAGGACTACCTTTCGCATAACTTGTAATGTGTCTTCTATTTGGGTGCATTCGTGTGTGCAATTAGGTACGATCGGTGTTGAATGCCGTTTAGTAATATCGATTAATGGTTTTAAAAGCATACGCGTGGTTTGGGGGTTAATTGGGCCGACTTCTTGAAACGAGTTAAGTCTTCGGACTACCCCTCGCATATTATAATTCCTCCTGGTTGATGAGAACCGCGTTAAATGCTTGTTTTATTAGCGGTGTACTTAGATAGACCGCACCCCGGTACAATAAAAATGGCTTCAGAACCAAAGATGGCGGCTATTTTTTTCCTCATTAGGATTCATCTTATAGGTGGAAAGACAAACAAATATAAAAAATGAAAAGTAGTAATAGGCCTATATCCAATAAACGAAAACAAAAGGACATGAATGAATGAATATTATACAGGCAAAGGTAAATACCTGCAGCCAGCAGGAAAAGGTCTGTTAAGCAAGTGAGACGCATACACTACTAGCAAAAGACATGCATGATTTGTAAAGAAGTCAAAAACTCGGAACGAGTCAATAGATGACGCATAAAATGTGCACTTTTAAGGCTGACTCAAATATTTTGAAATGTTTTTGTGTGTATATTAATAATCATCTAAAATAATCAATTCCACCACAAATGTGAGATGAAACGTTGTGCTATAGTAAAATGTGTAGTATAGCAGTACTATAGGATAGGCCTACAGTGATTAGTATGCATGACAAGATTTTGTACATGGAAAAATTAAGATTTTCACTTTCCACACACTACGAGTGTGATACGTGTACTCATGACCATCCGTATTTTTAATCGTAAATCTGGCTTACTGGTAGTACACACGTAGCATACGTCCAAGTTTCACGAATGCGTAAAAAATCTTAGTATTCACTTACGTCGCAACTAGGGCTACGTCAGTCTTACGACTGCTTTCGCGAACGAACCCCAGGACATTGATGAGATAGTAAAGCAGCACGCCTTTATGTTGAAGTTCGTTATGCTCGGGACACACACTGTCACTTCCCAAACAAGTGATCTTTTCAAGCTTCAGAATGATCACCAAGCAGCTTCTGCAGGCAACATATGCCTAAAAAACATTTAGACTCTTACCTAAAACAAGTGACATCAAAAGCAGATGTGTCTATGAGTGAGTTCAATGAAGCTGTGAATTACCTTCTTAAGAGATAACTGTATCTCTTCCCTTAAGGATTATATGGAGTGAAGTTTACATTTGGAGCTTACTAGACACTGTTAGCCTATATAGGGACCAATCATATTTTTAATGTAGGAAAGTTACTGAAAAAAAAAATTAGAAGGTTAAGTTTTCACAACATGTTAGTTTAAGTGCATAAAATGATATACGGCAGGCTAATATCTTGAGAATTTCATAACTACCTAATATATTCCCATAGAATACACGGGCCAAGTCTTCCGAATTCGGAAACCTTATTTCAAAACTTCAGAGGGTAGTACAGAGGGGTACCATCTCAAATTTTTTTCAGTGTTGAGAATTTTGTTCATAGGGTCCACTACATATTTTCAGGGGGCCTCAGAAAAAGTTTTGAATTATCACACCCCCCCCCCCCCCAACAGAAGCAGTCATTATGTCACGTGTTGCAGATATTATCCGCCCATGATGTCAGGCAATGAATGTCCATCATTTGATGGCACTTTAGCAGGTTGACTCTTGTCACAATGATACTCCACGGTACAAGCATAAAAAAATTAATCAACTTATGAATCACAAGCAGCACTATCTCTGCCACAGCTGTTATTGCGTAACTCTGTCCGCCACTTGAAAACAGAACCAACAGATGTCAGACACAGCCGTGATCGCGAACCTCCACTGCCTCTCTTCCTTGGAGCATATGTACATTCCAAAACAAGATCTAAGAATATGATTGATACACTTTACAGGATTGGAGTCTCTGTATCGTATGACCGCGTCCTTAATATGTCTGCTGAACTGGCCAACATTGCTATAAGTCACTTTGAATCTCTAGGAGCTGTTTGTCCACAATCGCTCAAGATTGGCTTATTCACAACATCAGCGGTAGATAATATTGATCATGACCCCACGTCGACAAGTGCCCAAACATCATTCCATAGTACATGCATTTCCCTTTTTCAGCATCCAGATATTCATAACGTCGGCACTGAACAAGCACGTATCCCATTGGCAAAGCCAAACCGCAAGATTGTGAAACTGCCAAACATCTACACTACAATACCAGCTGTTTTAGACATCAAGGATCCACCCATTCCAGAAATAAATGAGCTCAAGAAACCTGCTTATTATAGTTGACCAGGTAGCAGAGACTCGGTGAAGCCAACATGTCTACAACGTCATCAATGAGGCAGGAGAAGACCCAAATAAAGAATGCAATGCAAAGGAGAGTAAACATGTATCCTGGGCCGCTTACCATGCAAACCAGCAAAGTGAGAATAACGGGAAAACAGCAATCAGTGCACTACTGCCACTATTCCCAGATGACTCAAAGTCAGTTGCAATGATAAAACATACAATGGATATGGTGAGAAAAGCAGTCAATGTCCTCAACCAAGGACAAACCCTATCATAGCCTGCGATCAACCTCTGTACAAAATTGCCAAGGACATTCAATGGACATGGCCTGAGACATACGGAGAAGACTCCTATGTTTTGATGTTGGGTGGTCTTCATATCAAAATGACGCTGTTGAAATGCTTGGGAGACCTACTGGATGGAAGTGGATGGACATCGGCTATATCGCAGGCTGAAGTAGCCAACTCAGGTACCGCAGATAGCTTTCTAAAGGCTGCGCACGTAAAGAAGACAGCAAGAGCCCACCAAGGGACAGCGTGTGCGCTCTACAAACTCCGACAAGATGCCTACATCCAAGACGGGACTAATGAAGGTCTGGAGGCTTGGTACAACCAACGACGCGCCGCAAGTGTTCAGTTCAAATATTGGGAACTAATCTTGAACACTGAGCTAGCTATCCTGACATGGGACAGAGCCATTCATGAAGGAAATTTCCCCTTATATGTTGAGACCCTGTCTTCATTGCAGTGGCTCTTCCATGCCCTAGACCATTTCCATTATGCACGGGCAGTATCAGTTCATCTACGGGACATGCAGACACTACAAAATAGACATCCTACTATATACTCAGAGTTCTGCAAGGGTAACTTCACAGTGAAGCGATCACATCGTCCTTTCTCCAATATGTCCATAGATGAGTCCCATGAGCAGAACAATGCTTGTGTCAAGGATGAAGGTGGGGCAGTCGGCCTAACTGAGAAACCAACAGCCCTACTAAGATGGATGGTTGCAGGACCTGAGATGGCCCGGGTTGTTACAGAGTTCCTTGGTGGATTAGACAAGACAGACTCAGACGCACAGACTCATCATCAAGAAGATACACCAGGTAATTTTAAATACTGTATCACTGATGTAAATGAACATGCATTCTTGAAGTGAAATGCAAAGTACTACTTGATAACTATTCTCTAAATGAAAAAGAGTGAAATGTTATACCTTTCAAAGAACTTTTTTGGATCAAACTTTCTTTTAATAATTGACAAAATGACAAAGTGTGAACTTGGCCAAATAATATTCATTGAAGGGTTTGAAATTGCACTCTCAAAGTAGACCCTGTAGTCGCTCTAAAAGAGAGACATTCACTCTTTGGCATTTTGAGAGTAAATGTACCTCCACAGGCTTCAAATATAATACGCTTTAGTTATGCTTCTGACTGTGATAATTTGAGTTTGATTTTTATCCGTATAAAGTACAACATACTAGAAGTAACAAACTAGTAATACTACAGTGTTAAACTACAATCGCATAACTATTCATCACATTAAACATGTTTATTTCACTTCTCATTTCACATGTCATAAAGGTGAAATGTATTTCATTCATGTTGTATTTTTCAGGAAAACAAGAAATTTTCCTCCAACACGTCAAGTCCCTGGTAAAGACAATGTCAGACATGGGTAACCCCTTCATGGACACTACTGAGGATTTGCTAGTTCTTGATACGAGAGAGGTTGCTGATTCCGCCATTGTGAATTCCATTCAAACGATTGAAAAAGGTAGGTCAAGAAAGGTGTGGCAGCTTCTTTCAAGACCGTCTGATTACCCGCACGACACCCCTTCGTTATACAATCACTAAAGCAAAACTGCCACTCTTTCGAAGACATGTGCACAAAGAGAAATCACCACAGCAAAAGCAGTTGACAGCTCTGAAACGTGATCGCACCCTGTTCTCTACCTTATACACTGTCTGTCAAGTACGGCAAACAGACATGGCAGAATTCTTCTCACATGAAAACCAGTCATATTCACCTTCCCTCTCTGATTATGGAGACATGAGGCGTGGGACAAAGGCAGATTTTTTAGAATGTGTTCAACATCTTGTAACAGATCATGACACAGTAAAACCGCATGATGCTCAGATGATCATCCTAGATGGAGCAGCGATTATCAACATCATCAAACCAGGGACATCAGAGTCATTCAATGATTATGCCACAAAGGTCATGGAATACATCCGTAAGCAGTTCACTGGCGAGATTCTGCGAGTTGATATGGTATTTGACATCTACAGAAAGAACAGCCTGAAAGCGGGCACAAGACAGAAACGGGGCAAAGGTACCCCGTGTTCACATGTGTGATTTTAAGGTATAGAGATAAGAAGTGTACATAGTTTACATACAAGGATAAGTGTATATTGCCTAAACCTGCAGAAGTAAAATCTCCTACCTCGGTTTTAGAATTAAAGTGACAGGAGGAGATTTTTTTTAGGATACAAATTTCTCTCAAATTGCACTTGATCGGTTGTGGACCACCTACCGAGAACGTTTGGAAGGTTTATTGGACAAACAAACAGGAAAGAAAACCGCAAACCTTGTTTTAAACTTGCCTGACTATCGTAATTGTCCCCATAGAACACCGTGCTTTGAGGCCGGGGGGGGGGGTACTCGACCCAAAATTACGGGTGTGCGTCCGCCAGGTAAAAAAATCGACCCATGTTTATAGTGACCAAATTGTACAAAAATATGACCCATTTATATAGTTGGTTCCAAAATTTCGACCCATTTATATAGTTGGCCTTGAAATTTCGCACCATTTTCATAGTAATCTTAGCAAAATCGGCCCATTTTCATAGTAACTTTTTCGAAAACTCAGAAAATCAACCATTTTCATTGTGATTTTAGCGAAAATCGGAAAAATTGACCCATTTTCATAATAAATGCGACCAAAAATTGAAAAATTGACCCATTTATATAGTAGGAATGACCTCAAAAAGTGACCCATCTTTATAGTAGCCTGGTGGGAAAAACGACCCATTGTTATAGTAAGGCGTGAAAATGCAACCCATATCGGCGGCACATATGTACCTACCCTTTTCCACTGAGTCCCCCCCCCCCCCGGGGCTTTGAGTTTCTGTCGTAAAAAAAAAAAAAAAAAAAAACGACAGAAAGTACTAAATCATCATCTTATTACATAAAGACGGCGTATTCGGCTTATTCACTTCAGGTGTGGTGTAATACATTGGAAAGCATTCCAAATATGCAAAAAACCCGGGTTCGAAAAAAATTGGGGGCGCTTCTTTCTGGAAATCTCCTCATGTCTCTTTAAGTACTATTCAGGAAATAAAATATGTAAATAAAATATTTTAACTATGGCGGGGCCATTTGTTGTTTTAATGTAACTTTAAATATATTTAACCATTCAGATTCTCTGTTTAGACATAATTCTATTTTTATATTAAAGGCTGACTCAGAGATTTCAAAATATATATATTTTGTGTAGTAATTAAAAATAGTCAACTAGAACTTAAGATACACACCTAAAATGCTTAATTCCAAAGTTAGAGATGAATTGGATTTGTTGTTTTCATACAATACACATTTATGTACAGTATGCAATCCATAGGATACCGTGTATAACAAAATTTCCGGATCCGGAATTTTTAAACAAAGTTGTGATTTTCTATATGAAGGACTTCGATTTGAGCTTAGTTATTTCACACAATGATCATCATATGGACAAGCATTATGTATATGCAAAAAAAAAAAAAAAAAATTTGTTGAAAATTGCGGCGCCCATCCCCGGGAAATCTCTGAGTCAGCCTTTAAGCTACGCATAGAATACCGGTTATGCCTAACCTACGGAAGTAAAATCTCCTACCGGGTCGGTTTTTGAAAAAGAAAGGTACTATTCAGGAGAAATCGATTACTTGTTACATTTATTTTTGTACGATTGAAGTGTGTGTTTTTTAACTATGGAAATAAAATATTTAACTATGGCGGGGCCATTTGGTTATTTTATGTAACTTTAACTATATTTAAGCTTAGCATACCAAGTTTGCCTAACCTGCAGTCAGTAATATCTCCTACCTCGGTTTTAAAAAGAAGTCTACTCAGGAAATAATTAATTTATATTTAATTTTAGTACATTAAAAAAGCAGTTAAAATTATTTTAAATAAATTTTTACCCATGCTGGTCTATATTTATAATTAAAAATAGATACAATTAATGTAAATTAAAATTTAACCATTCTTGCCCCAGTGTATCCTTGATTTACTATGTTACAACATGCATTTTTTGAGAGATAACGTTTTTAATCATGCATATGTGATTTAGCAGGGTGAGTCAAAAGATTTACACTTCGTTTTGTTGACATTTTTCTCAGCACAGGAAACTCTACTGCAGATATTGACTCTCACAAACAAAACAAGATTATTTCCCCTATAGAGAAATTTTGATTTTGATTTTTGAACGCTTGCATTGCGAAGTTATCTATCTTAAAGATAGTACCCATTTTTACTCTGTCCACGAAATCACTGTAGCATGTTATTGAATATGGCCCCAGAAACTTGAATGTAGTCTACACACAGTAACAACTGACATCTTTTGTTATGCTTTGATACCGTCTGTGGTAATTCTGTCAAACTCTTTCATTATTCTGATACATTAAAAACTTATGATGTAATCCTGCACCCCAACTTTGAAAGCATTAATTACACTCAATGAATGTTCGAAATTGTTCACATATCTTTTCGTGGACACTTTGAATTCAAATATGTAATGATGTAATCCTATGCAATATAACCGGGTTACCCACTCTTTTTCATCACCACCGACGTCTTCGAATCTGATGGGTGGGGGGGGGGGGGGGGGGAGCTACTTTGGGGATTTATATTTGAACATCACACATTCAATATCTATCTGTCTTTCCCTTTACAGCTCAATCCTTTACTCTCCCTTCGCTCTCTTTTCTTTACTCCCTTCTGCTTGTCCTTTCCCACGTTCCTACGTTCCTGCTTTACCGTTAGCTTTAAGCTTATTTCCTTGTCAAACCCATGGGGGAGGGGACAACGCTTCCCCCCCCTCCCCTACCCCTGTGACTCTACTGTCATTGACTATAATTGTTAAGAACTATTATCACAGAACATGACAAAGGTTTGTACGGATTTGGTTATGGTTACTACTTTAGAAAAAAGCAAGGTTATTAAGCATTTAGACGTCAGTAACTCATGGCTTTGGCTGAACTGGTGGACGTAAAGAATTGTACAACCGTGTTCAATATGGGTTTTTGGCGGGTTTTTCCGTTAATGTAAAATAATCTACATTATCCGAAAGGTAAACTTTTGAATTTTTTACAATGACAGTGTGATATAATGAGCTATTGTTTGCATGTAATCAAAATCATTTCTAACTTGTTACGTATGTTTAACTATTTTTCCTGAAATCAGTGTAAAATCTTTTTGACTCACACTGTACACTAGTGTGGATTTTGTTATTGTTGAAATGTTCAAAAATCCAAAAAAGAAAAAAACTAAAAAATCAATAAAATAATCTTAAAATGTTACGCGTTTTAATATTTTGTTTAGTTTATTATGTTATTAGTTATGTCTGTACTAGTATATCATATTATTTGATTTGCGGAAAATGTAAAAAATTGTGAAATGCTGGTTTCTAGTATTTTAATGTACAAGTACCTTTCTAGTTATATAATGTACTTTTACATGATGTATTTGTTTGTAATGTTAAATTGGTTTTGACAAACTTTACCAAAATAGTCTTGTCATAGTTAATAAAAAAAACCACAGAAGGCGAAACTTTCAAATAGTTCACGCTGTGGCGACGTCACATGATTAACTGTACTTCTTATGGTCCAATCAATGCATCATTTTATTGTATGCAGTGATGTTTAGGCCGAGGGGAAATAAGTGACGCCACCACGGCCCAGCTTAATTGAACTATAGAACTTTCCAGGGATAGTTCTTTTATATTTAATTCACTAATCATCAGGACGTGTTGAAGTTTCTTTTAATTAATTTCACTAATCACAGGACTCTTGTTATGAATATAGATGACATATAACAAATGCCTAAACAACTTAAGGTTGATAATAGGGTGTTCCGTTTAAGGCAATTGGCAATTTAACTCATAATGTCGGCCATGTTGAAAGAGGATACAAGATATTTTGGTTATAATTTTGGTTATATTTGGATATGTTGGTCTTGAAACATAGGTATAGACACAAAAAGCAGGCTAATATTTTTAACCAAAAATATAAGAAAAGTGCCGATTTTTATGCAAATTGGCGGCCATATTGGAAAATAAAATGGTTGACACTCAGATATCAAAAAGATAATGTTATATTTGGATTCCTTGACCTTGAAAACATAGGTATAGACACAAAAATCAAGTTCCTATCGGTGTTATTAACAGAGATATAAGACTTTGAAAAAAAGAATGGCGGCCATTTTGAAAAATGACCGCCATGGTCGCCACAGCTCGAATCCAGCTGGGGTCCCGTTTTGAAATGGTGAGTTATGGTCCATATTAAATGTGTGCCAAAGATTATACTTCTATCACAAAGTGCACGATTTTGCTCCAGGAGGGTCTTAACCCTCTGGACTATAACTATTTCACACTATTTGACTAGTGTATGGACAATTATTATGTATGTGTAAAAACAATTTGTTTGAAAATTGAGGGCGCCCTTCTCGGAAAATCTCTGAGTCAGCCTTTAACACGTAATTACGAAATCTTCATGCGATCAAGCAATATTTCCCATTCTAAGAACGTTGAAATTGGAGCATCAACTACACTCAAGTGAGTCTAGTGGTTGCTTCTTATTCTTTTTAATGTGCACTATAGTATTTATGATCGTCTTTTGGAGAGTTTTGCAGGTATTTTACACCATAAATAGACATTGTCCGACCGGAGCTTTATTTTCTCGTGTACAAGGGAATAAAGTACGCTAGTGTGACCTTTCAGCTGACTGTTAAAGGGCCACGAGGAGATTTTCTGAGGATATAATTTCTATAAAGTTGCGCTTGATTGTTGTAGAACAACTACTGAAACATTTTCAAACATTTTTGGATAAACAAATAAAAGAAAACCAAAGGCGAACATTTAAACTTATTTGCTGTCCTTATCCGTCCTATAGAGAAGCATGATTGAATTTCTGCCGTGCAGAAAATACTAAATCACCTTTTTCATAAAGACGGCGTTTCGGCTTATTCACTTTAGGTGTGATTTAAAGCAGTCATGGTATATATTTTAATATGAAAAAAAAAACTGTTTCGAAATCGGGAGGGGCGCATTTTTCTGGAAACGTCCTTAACTCTCTTTAATGTTCCCACAGCATTGTGGGAAGGCCAAGCAATCTTCTTTTCGCTGGTTCCTGTTCGCTTTTTTCCCATTAGAGGATAGACATTTCATACAGAAGTCCCAAGTATGCAAATGAGGTATTACAATATTGATTCCGTCATGCGCTGATGTATGGTGTTGTGCAGTAGAGCTTGACGGAATAAATGGCAATACCTCATTTGCATACTTGGGAATTCTACATGAACGTCTACCCATAAGAGAGTATTACTCCAAAAGAAAAAAAAACATATCTATAGTTTGCAGTCCTGTATCTTGTAACTAATTTTATTTACAAGGTATTTGTACTAGCATATACTAGGACTTTAAAATTATAAAATAGTAAACACCTCATCCATTTTGTTACGAATACATTCCTTAAAACTAATAACAATAATAAAAGCATCACTATATATTGCTCCATAATTATAGACTTATTAGATTCGTATTCATTGGTTAAAATGTATTATCAAAACATTCCAACTATTGAGGCTGAAAAGACTATACGGCCAAAATACAGGTGCCCTAATTTGGCATGTTGCCACCAACATGTTTTATCCACCATGTTGGCTACGGTTTCATTAATGTGTCACAAAAACTGAAAGAGTCAATTTATCATCATGTTGGTTACGGTTTTATTAAAGTGACAGGAGGAGAATTTTTTAGAACACGAATTTCTCATAAATTGCACTTGATCGGTTGTAGACCACCAACCGATAACATTTCGAACAAACAAGTACAAAAAAACCGCAAACTTTGTTTTAAACTTGCCCGCTATCGTCCCCTTAGAAAACCGTGCTTTGAAAATACTAAATCATCTTATTACATAAAGTTAGCGTGTTTCGGCTGATTCACTTCAGGTAAGCTTCCAAATATGGAAAGCATTGGTAATAATTCCAAATATGCAAAAAAAATCGGGTTCAAAAGAATTGGGGGCGCTTCTTTCTGGAAATGTCCTCGTGTCTCTTTTAATGTGTCACCATGTTGACTACGCTTTCATCATTTTTGTGTTCCAAACATGCAAATGAGTTGATTTATCATCAACTCCTTGTCAATTTCCGATTTCGAAAATGTTGAAGTACGCGGATGATCGAGTGTGTCACAGACACTCAATTGATATGTTGAACTGGTTATAGAAAGTGATGAAGACTCTAACAAAACAATTCGAATTTCACTAAGACAAATCAATATACGTCAAGCACTCAAAAGAAATTTAAAATAACAGAAAAAATAGTTTCTTCTTGTTTGTGATATCAAAAAAGAGACCTACTTTTAATTTGAATGGAGTGAAGCTAGTGAAGCTAATTGTGAACAATTATTATCTGAGCCAAATGCAAAGTGTGCCCTCTTTGATGTCACAAACTATAACAACTTTTTCGTTTGTTTTGTTTTCTTTAATTTCCTTTTTCTGGTTGTAGCAAACATTATTGCAACATATATAAACCCATTTAAAACTTTATTATCAAGCTCTCAAATGGACAATGATACGTACAATGGTTAACCTAATTAATTAAAATATATCGTGCACACACACGCTTTATTTGAATCCCCTTATTAAATGCTTTTAATACCAACAGTGCTTATCTAATGATATTATTTGGATATATACATGTAGTAGATGTTCCGTGTTTAATCCTTCAAATCTCTGATGTCTTTTAGTAATCTTCAGAGAAGAAACCTGCTAGGATTCTGAAATGCAAACCGTAAAAGAACATAAGTTACACAATCCCAATGATACACAGACATCTATAATAAACTAAATTGGTAATGAAATTAGTCACACTATTACTATGATCCTTTAAGGGAATTCGCTCAGTTATTGATCACTGGGTTGAGTGACTAGTCAGCAAATTAAGAAGAACAGGAAACCACGTCTCAATCATTTATTGATATTTTAAGATTATTTCTATGAATTTTGTTCAGAAGAAAGCCACCATCAGAAACGAAATCAAACAAAACATCTGTCTTTAGTCATTTGCTGCAATTTGTAAAAAAGAACCGAATCTGACGTGACGGCTATTTTAACTCTAATAGCTAGATCTGAGATAAATATCCGCAAGAGATTTTGAAGTTCAGTTTGATTTGGAAATTCATTGAGATCACATTATCAAGGGAGCTGTAATTTGAATTTAATCTGAACTGGAATCAACAATGATGTGACGATTACTTTTACTTATGGCGAAATTCATGAATTAAATCATGGAACAATAAGGACAACCTATTATACTGTGTGTGAACTGAGTTTCTCTAGCAAGTCTCCTACTTTCAGGCAGGAAAACCACTATATTTGACCGCTCGGATTCACTTCTCCTTATAAGAGCTGCTGTTCTGCATCACAGCTGCTGTTCTGCATGAACGCAATTCATAATTAATATTCCATGTTTCGCCCTGTGTTAGTGTGTACATATGAGTTATAACTCTTACTCTATGTCAAGTATGGTCCCCGTCTGCCCCCATACACAGGTGGAGGTCTGCTGCCAAATGCGTACGGGTTTGCCAATGGTTGGGCGACACCAGCTGGCGAATTCATCCCGCGCATACATATAGCCACTCCCGCAATGATTGCAATCAAGGCCAACATGCCAAAACCTGCCCCGAGTGCTATAAACACGATGGTAGAAGTATTTATAATAGGTACAATGAGGAGAACAAAGAAGAAGAAAACAAGCAGAGTAAGAAGGACAAGAGAAGGCGAACAAAGTGTAGGAAAAAGTAAAGGTGAAAAAGGGTAAAACAAGACAAAAGAAACGGACAATTTAGATGGATTCGATGGAAGAAATGATTTATTTGTGGCATTTGTATTATGGTTGATTTCAAATGGTATCGTTGTTGTAACAAATGACATTGAGAAAGAAAAAAACTTCGTTGTTGCTGTGATTTTCCTGAAATACTTTTAAAGTTTTGTTTGAAACTTACACATTTCGAGCAAAATCAACTTAAATACACGCAGAATAACTTTCATTATTTGTATGGATGTTACAGTATTTAAGTATTAAATTGTAATGAAACTCATCTTTATTGTAAACGACGGTCATCAAAACCGATTACCTTCCACGATTTTTGGAAACACATTTTTACCAAAAATAATTTACTTTGTTAAACATGATCATCCCAGTTTTCCGGTCGAAAACTGGTTTTATTTTTCGACGAAAAACTGGATTTTTGATCGATAAATCAGGGTTTTCAATCGAGAAACCGAGTTTTTCGAATTAATGGACATGAAGTCTGCCATAAACGTCTCTTTGGCAGACGCCAATAGATCTGGCAGAACGGGCAGACAATTAGAATGTAGACCCCTGGCTTTTCAAACTACGACAAATGAGAAATGCGCAATTCAATAGCGCGCAATTGCTAATTTACCTGGTAAACCAAGCCAAATCGTCTACATATATCCATAACGTCCCTAAAGGAAAATTTGACGATCACCTCAAAAATGGAGCCAGCGTTATTTTTCTTATTAGATCTAGGACCAATTTCCCCGTAACTTAGGGCAGGGGTCCACTTCGTGATTTTTCAAAAGTACATTTAAATGCAGTTAAGGAAAGGACGTTTGGTATGTAATAGAAAAACTGGGTAAAAGCTTAGGTGATAATATTTAGTGCATTTAGACATCATGCACTCTGCCGTCAAGCAGATTTTTGATTTCCAGCATTGTCAGCTTTCCCATGTGAGATCTGAGGCATGGTGGCACAAACATGACAACCTTGCACCCCATTGCTTTAGCGGACTTTTCATATTACTTCCTGAATATTACTTAGTTCATACTACTTCCTGAAAAATCCGACATGTTGGATGGAAGTTCAACTCACGTTTTGCCTAAAGGTCCGTCACACTTCCACTGCACTGCAGTGCACTGAGTTGCATTGCTCGAATAGCAGTCTCTGCGCAAGATGCTGCAATGCAGTACTGCAGCAACGTTCAATTCGTTTTAACTTGCATTGCAGTGGGTTGCAGTTGCAGCAGAAAGTGAACGATATACCGGCACTGAAGCAGCACTGCACTGCATTGCAGTGGAAGTATGAACTGACCTTTATTCTTATCTGTTCATCTATATTGCAATGCTTTTGCCCAGTGTGTACTAAACATTGCAATTGCTAACTCATTTTTTTTGGTAGGAAAGCGCTTTCTACTTTTAGTGAATTACACAACATCAAAAGGTAAGCGGCTACATTCGACATTTAGCCTTAATTATCATCAGCTAGGTATCTGAATACCTAGATTGCATAATCTTTTTTATAGCAAACTTTAATTGTATTATTTTGTTCCACTATAAGTAGAAAGGTTTGGTTTTCCAATGGAAAAAAGGAAAAGAAGGCGTTATACCAATCGGACCCCCATTGCTTTCGGTAGATTCTTCGTCGCTGTCATCGAATATAACCACTGTAGTCCTGGGTAGACCGAGTACTTGTCCATTGGGCCCAGGAACTAACTCTAAGACTAACGACTCGGTATTCGGTTCATCATCATTGTCATTTATGATGGTAACTGGTATGAAGGCATCGGATTCACCTTCTCCAAAGGTAATGGTGCTCGGGATATTGAAATCAGTTCCTTCTTCCGCACTTCCACTAACGTCGGATGATACAGTGATGTCTGTATATTTGAACAAAATGTGTGTTTAGTAGAAAAGATGGAAAGAGAGAGGGCATTAGAGAAAAGTAATTAACCAATTCTACCTGGGAGGACGGGGAGGGAGGGGAAATTTGAAAATATCCGACGCGGGCAACAAGACTTTAAAACTTAAGAGTGCACTGGCATGGGGATCCATGTGGACCCATGATTTCGTTTTCGAGCGCCGTTTTTTAACGCTAATTTGCTTTTGCCCGAAATTTTATGTAATTGCTAAATATCAGTTGCGCATATTTTGGTGAAAAACAAAATGGCGTTTTTATGCTAATTAGCATTAAGGTGGCGCTATTTAAAACTGTTTTGCCCCTTAAATCGTACTTGAGTAACTTTTTAAAATTTGTATTTCAGCAATGAAATATATTGATGTTTTTCTATTATGAGCCAAATTTTACGGGAAAGGAGTAGAAAATGAGTAGAAACACTAAAATGTTTATTTACCACAAATTGCTTAAAGGTATATACACATTCGGGGAAAACAGTGACCAAACTTACTGACTATTGATTTACATTTTGGGAATCCCGCCTCTATTGATAAAATTGCATAATTATATAGCGCATATTTACCAACTGACGTAGTGCCCCTGTAGCCCGTACGTATGACCGGTACATTCAGAATACCTCTATCTTCATATGCAGCGTACTTGGGTTCGATGAATGAAATTGTTACTGAAAAATATTGAGTGTTGATCATTATTAATCCGCATTGCGAAAATATATTGACACGTTTTATCATACCACTAAGGAGAGATCAAAAGGATACCGCCTACCGGATATATTTTCGAATCAGGTCAGTGAGCGCGTACTCAGCGCGTACTACGCATTATATCAGGCCGGTGACCGCGTACTCGCCTGATCCAATCACCGATCACGGGTATATGTTGATTATTTCTTCTAGGCTTTGGGCACGAACATCTGGTTTATAGTACTTGGTTGGGATCACTTAACAGAACATATCAATAATGATAAATAAATTAGGGTACAATATCAAGCCGCAATGAAAACAAACTATTAACATACGAGACACGACACTTACTATCATCATCAATAATAGTGATCGTAGCCGATTGTGGCGTTCCCATTTTCCCGTCAAATGGAAAGGTAAGACCAACATGGAATTTCTTAGGCCCTTCAATCTCATTATCATCACCAAGAATTCGAATAGTTACTGTCTTCCTAGACTCTCCAGGAGCCAATTCAAGTTTAGAGTGCTGCTCTATATAGTCAAGAAATGGTCTTGCATCAGCAGAAAAAGAGCCGGTGGACAATGCTGTTTCAAAAATAGTGACGAAAATAATAAAATAGGCACATATTGCTGACAATATTCATTCAACATAACATTTACCAAATAAATATAACGGCTCACGCCTTGAAACTCCGGGGCAATATCTTTATTGTTGAATTGGACTTTGTTGACCTTATAGACTAACCAGCAAGAAGTCGAAAGTGGCATAATACTCACTGACTGAACCGGGGTTCTGTACGTTTGTCCTAACCACAGTCACCTCTAATTCCTCTTGTGATTCCAACACTTCGTATTCATTTCTCTCCAGGTAGTAAAACATATCAACAGCTTCTGTAGAATTGAAGATAAAATGGTGGGGAAAATAATCATTATCATCTGCTTCTTATAGACGGGTGTCCAAACTGAGCAAGGGTCGGACTGGAAATTTTACCAGCCCGGGTTATTTAAAGGCAATTAGCTTAATGAGCAAAAACCACCTCCTGGCGTACATTTCTTTGTCAATCCCGCCAATTTGGGGAGTTCAAGCGGCCCAAAACAGACCAAACCTTAGCGGCATGATTTCTCGAGTCAGCCTGTGGGTAGTCCGACTCGACTGAGAAAGTGTCCTAGTGCGGCTCTGACGCAGACAAGAGAGTGGCACAACAATCACACCTACTTTAAGTACCTCTTAAGCCCAGCATAACATGACAATGGCAATAGAAGTCAACAAAACACAATCAAACTTCTTCACAACATCATTAGATCATATTGAAAAGCGCGCCACTGCTTAATATAATTAACCTTGGTTGGGTCACTTGTATAGCGCTATACCAAAGTACAGAAAGGTCAAACAGCTTGGCCCTTGGGCAAAATCTCAAATTACATTTCATTCTCATTTTGCACAGAATTAAACCCTAGAATCTACAATTTGTGTTGTAATAGATCAAAGTCCATATTAGCGAAAATGTCAGTGGTTTAGGTCTGACATCGTGCTCTTGACGGTGCAAAACCACACTTCAAAATATTTCTCATCCATAACTTCGTTCCATTATACCATTTTGCTATTTTTCCATCCACTTCACATGGGCTATCGGAACCTCGCGTCACAGCGCATTGCTCTTTTCAGGTTTTTCCTGATTGTTCATGCACGACCCCCATGCAGTAATTGGTTGAAATTGATCACGTGACATGCATTGAGCAGGGTGTGACGTAACTAGCACGTGCCTCGATTTGTTGGTGTGATGATTCTTGCACAGTTCTACATTGGTGTATGTATCACAATGGAGTAGCGGTGCCCGACGGCAAACCTAGACTCCTTTATAAATATTGTGTCCGGTAAAAGTTTTTTAGTGCAAAACAAAAAAATTAATGATACCTGTCTTGGAACGACATTTGGTTGCTCTTGAAAAATTTGAAAGTACGTTTTCTGGAATGAAATCAGTTTCTCACCGTCGTCATCATGGATAAACACTTCTGCCGAATCCGGGTCATCAAGTATGCCATTTGTAGGGTTATACAACTACACCTGGAAGCTTTCAATTGACGCTTCCGGAGAGGAATCGTCAATAATCCGGACCTCGACCAGCTTACCGACTTCCCCAACACCAAAGTTGACTTGCTGATTAACAGAAATGAAATCGTCGCCATCAGCCGGATTTGCGTTGTTGGTATCTTCTACCTTAGTTCGTATCCCTATTGCAAAAGAGGTTAACATTAAAGGTTTATAACATGGCTTAACATGGTTATGACAATGAAATTGAAGTACTAACGAATAAAAATGAACGAAATTTTAGATCATACGTCAATTTTTTTAAATATTAAAAATAATGGGGTGCTGTGTAATTATTAAGTTTTTTAATCGTAAGTATATCTTTTGCAGTACTTTATGGGATAATATGAAATATGACATCAGTATGCACAATTATCATAATTATTTGCAAGCTAGCTTCTGAACTTATGGCTGGGACCGGTAGAGTTACTTTTCTATCTGGACATTGACTGAGAGATTGCTGGTGCATGCATCTAACATGTTCGTGACATGATTGGTAAAACACGCTATTTCAAGAAATAAAGACCAGATGGTACTGTAGCTCTTCTGAGAAAGATCGCATAAACAGCCTAATCTTAACTTTGCTAACCCAGCTGAGGTAAACGAATAGGAAAGTGCATGTCGTCGATTGTAAGACTAAAGCTAACAAAAGTACATACAAACTGATCCTGTTTTCTGGTTGTATCCTTCTCGTTTAATGTACACGGGAATCGTCCTGTCATTATCACCTTCACTAACACTGTTAGTCAGAAGCTGCAGGGAATAGCTTGCTGGAAGACAAGGTTGCTTTTGTAAACACATTTTTAATGACAATGAAGATAGCATAATAATAAAAGGCAACACAATGTACAGTATTTTTAACGTGACGTGCTTAAGTTTACTGAAAGTTAAGACTGCTGTCAATACAGAATTCCCCCTTAACAATGTTGCCTGGTCACATACAAATGAAGCGAAAAGGAGAATTGAATGCATTGTCATCGTATGATATAAACCAAAACGAATGAAAGTATGTCTTTCGATCTGCTAAATGTTTACTATAAACTAACACAGCTGTAAATATTGATTAATCGAAAGATGACGAGCTGTGAAAAGGATACTGGATGGAATAATCGGCTTTCCTCCCAGTCATTTTCGACCATTGTTCGAATTGCAAACAATGTTTGTTTGACAACCTTGGATATCATCACTTTGGCAAAGAAACATTGAGGTACCAAAGATCAACAGCATGGTAGAAACTCGCAAGCATCAAAAGTGATAAACCTAAGTAGACCTTTGCGAAGATGGCGGTGAAAGTATTAATGACACTTCAGTCATGAACGACACTTACCGTCATTATCCACAATAGTAACCATTGCTTCATTAATGGCGTCAAGGCCATTAACTATTACATCATTGCCATTAACAAGATACAATCTGAAGTTCTCGGCATCTTCTACATCAATGTCATCCGTGATGTCAATGTGGAATGCCCCAGATAATGAACTGCCGTCAAACTCAACTCGCTGATTCTGTACGACGTAGTCAGAACTCTCTTCTGCAGTTATTCCCTGTGCTCGAATTTCTAATAAATGAAATACGGGAATGAAATCAAATCATCGCAGTTTCCCAGCGCAGTGTAGTCTTATTTTTATTGCTATCTATTCTCTCCTCTCTCTTGTCTTCAGAGATGCATTTTTATTATAACACCTTCAATTTGTGTTAACAGTTCATCAGAACATCCTGATGAGAAAAGCTTCTCTCAAATTTTCTGCAAATCTTTCTATCAGCGTCCCGTATGCAAATCACTTTGTTGTCATTTCTGTCAGAAAATAACTAATTTCGAATTTCTTGCATAGAAGATCAAATCTATACTGCAGGTAAAATTAACTGCATATGCAATACCTATCGGCAAACGATTCGGATATAAAATCCAAATTTTTAATGGTATGTTGGGGCGAGATACGGATCACGAAAGTTCAGCAAGTGGAAGACATGTCTATCATACAGGCGTTATTTTCAAAAGCCAAATGAATGATCAACTTTTAATGAACTACTCATAATATTTCGATACACGGAATTGGACGTTTTCAATCCCCAGGACCGCTAGGTTTTACTTATAAATAGTTGATCATTTTGTTTGCGACAGTGTGGATCCTTTTACCGTTATATAAAGTAGGCGATGGTGAATGCAATGGACGAAGAAAAAATCAGAGAGCAGTTGGTACAGACGGCTAGAAAGACAATGAACAAGAAAGCAGAACAATTGATTTACTGTGCACCGAATAACCATGAGGCTAGTAATTGAGTACAACTTGGAGTTACGGGTGTTAGAACGCTTTATTATACTTATGAGCATGTTTTACAACATTTTATTATTGTATTAGTTATTAATGCAACAGTTTATTGTGCAGTTGCAAGTCCTTTCCTAGCGTGAATCTACGATACACTAAATACCATTTCATAATCTCTGACTATTATATACCTCTGTTTCAAAATCGCACCGTTTCAATTTGCTCAAACTTGCACACTATCAGTTTTGCCTATCTGCAACTATGTCATCATTTTTTGAAGTATATACTTGACCTTTACAATTTGGACCGATCACAATTTGGAATTACACGGCGCTTAAAATATGTCCCCGCCGAATGTCACGAAAAGTGGAGATGTCTTCTGTGTTTGAGGGAGCCCAAGGATCTTTGTGTTAATGTACCATTGAAATTCATCCATGTTGATACATTGGGCAATTGTGTACTGGTTAACATTCGGTTAAAATGACCCCAAGATGACCTATGACCCCGCATGTGTTGAGGTCACATGTGCGACTCTACCCAAGACTCATGCATGGTGATCAAGTGTCATTGAAATCCATCAAAGTCTGAATATCACTCTGTAGTTAGTTCAAGACCAAACAGGCCAGATTCTTCACACCGCAAATTGATGTAGAATAGTGCAGGTGAAACTGAAAGCAACACTACGCAGCGGGCGCGGTACGTGATGTACGCTTGCATTAAGAGGCGCGCGTGTAAAACGGGAGTTATTTTCACATGCGGATAAACAAACCCCAATTTCTTTTAACTATTTGGTGACGTTTTTACTTTG
The DNA here is from genome assembly GCA_023653785.1 of Ophioderma brevispina. Taxonomy (NCBI): domain Eukaryota; kingdom Metazoa; phylum Echinodermata; class Ophiuroidea; order Amphilepidida; family Ophiodermatidae; genus Ophioderma; species Ophioderma brevispina. The sequence goes on from JAMKCH010030031.1 coordinate 41,466, forward strand.
ACCCCACATGTGTTGAGGTAAGTTCCACTTTAATGCTCACTTTAAAAGTTTCTTCTACAATGACCGAAAAAGTAGGATTAACATTTTGGGTAGACAATTTTTGCACATACCTCTGGAATTTCATTGAGTATCCATACACCCATTTCATAGTCCTCTCTCGAAATGCTTTCGTTGGGAACAGTGACTACACCATTTCGATCTAAAGTTTAAGTTATACCCAGAAATGTCCTTGAAAAAATTTATTTAGTTTGTAATGGTTTTATCTAAAAAAATTGACGTCGTTGACCCTCGATTTCTTTCTTGATTTTTTCCCATGAAACTACTTTGGCGAAGTGTAAAAGGAAAATCATGGCAGGCAGTATATGACCAAAATCCCTCAGCTGTACATCTTGTACAAAGTAAAACACTTTTATTACTAAAACAAATTGATAATAAGTCACATTGGTATAATCGGAATGTTTTAATAAACTTTGCTGTTTGATTTTGCGTCTGACGCAAAAGAACTCAGTGGCTGAATCGAAAATTTATCTTTACAAAATCGCGTAAAACAAAACGTCTCTTTGAAGGCCCGTCTATAACGAGCATTGGTGATAGAATAAATGTACGGATTAATGGCAGAATTGATGTACGTCAATATGCGACAGATATGAATCAAAGTTTCATATTGGTCTCCTGTTATCAAATATTTCTTCGTAAACCCAGTTATTAAGCTGACAAATGAAGTACATTGGAATGGAGCGAGACAAATGAAGAAGATGATTCCGTTGATGACGATCATTTTTGTCACTTGGTTTTGAATTTTCAATCGTTGCTGCAATTGGCGGGCTTTTCCGATGTTATTGGCGTCTTTAGACGCGTCTTCTGGCGTAATCCTGGTTCTCGACCTAACTGACCTAATTATTTTACTGTATAAGAATACATTGACAATGAGTGCGATGAAGAATGGTACAGTTTGAATAACGTTAAAATAGGTGATTGTCCATGGGTTTAATGGCATGCAGAAGCCAATGACATCAGGAAAGTGAGAATAGTCATCTCCCGAAACCGGCCACCTTATGCAGATTACGGTGAAATCTGAATATGCTGGTATAAGGGTGCAAGCAAAACAGAAGGCCGCAATCCATCCAATGAAGATAAGCCTGATCGCCCTATTCCTCTTGCCAAATGTTAGGTGCTCAATTGGCTTACAGATGGCGTAGTATTTCTCTAGTGAGACCATCGTAATCAAATACAAAGAGGCAAAGTAAAAGGTATTCATGAAAGTATAAATTATCAAGCATCCTGCTTGGCCAATGGAATACTGATCTCCTGCGACAGGAGACACCAAATAACGTCCGAGTTTTTCACCGGTGGCATAAGACAGGAAACAAATATCTGCTACGGCTAAATTGGTCAAGTACAGATTGATGATGGTACGCATACGCGGAATGCGCGCGATGACAGTGATGAAAATCGCATTGCCGGCGAAACCGACCGCGAGAATTAAAGGATTGATGATAGTAATAATAATTTGCTCTCTGTTATCATACAAATAGGACTCTATCTCGGGTTGTGTCACATTCATGGTATCTTCTGGAATGCATTCTGCACCGGCAGAAGTCCCCATTGTCGAATTGTTTGAAAAACGGTGCACACAGGTACGATAATAAATTGTCTGTCTTCTCTTAAGCTTGTTCTTGTAGTTTGTTCTTTTAAATCCAAACTCTTGATTAAGAAGGCCTTTTGTCCAAGCTTAGTCTCTCCTTCCTTTCAAAATGGCTTGTTAATTATACAGTGTAAATCAAAATTTCGAGAAAGACTTCAGAAAAGAACATGCATGCCAGTGATAACCAAACATCTCTTACTTTTATCAACCAGTCAGGCTTTATTAAGCTGGAATTCACCTCAATTAAACATGTTCTTATTGGATCGCAGAAAGAGTCAGATTATCATATATAGAAAAGTGAAAGCTCCTCTGCTTTTTGTTTATCAGTTGATATTGTCAAATACTAGATATGCTTCCAGGCCAGATTTCATCCTGTCATGTGTCTTCAAATGAACGTCATCACATTGTGAGCATTAAAATTACATTTTCTTAAACACATTGTACCGTTTAGGTGATTTGGAGCAGATCTATTAGCACTTCTTACACGATCGATGAGTCTAAAAGAGAGTGGATCTTTCGCGTGTCAGAAAAGCATTAAACGTCACGGTCTCATTGGCAACATTCGCCACCCATCTCTCTGTAAATATTTGCCAACGAGTATCAATTTCACGTATCAAGAATGATACGGATGTAGTTGTCACGTCTGCCTTTCTTGTAAACGTGTTCGGAAAATTAAAAATGGGTTTCGTTTTATAGGACATGTTAAGCTTCAGTTAATGACATTTGTTATATAATTTTGTTATCCTTTTATCAGATGGCGGGTAACTACTGATCTTATATCATATTATTAAAGTTTTAGCAACAACAGAAATTATCAGAAGTTTGTGGCTGTGGTAGTAGAGCAGTTGCTGCGTATTTATTCCTACCCTACCTGACTATCTTTCGTTTTAACAGGTTTTGAAGGCCTTGCAGGGCCACCTTTTAAGAATCTCACTTACTCAGCTTTTGGTCCTTTCATTCAGGTTTTTGTCTTGAATATCTTTTAACACCTCTAGCCTAACTTTTTTACACCTATAGCCTACTACGTACAGTAGCCTCATACCCAGACGTGGCAGATAGATAGCCCTGGTGCACCTTCATAATCCATTAGTAGTATTGATCTCAGAGCTGAAATGACATAGGAAACAATATCAATATCTTTAAACAACTCTAGCTCACTTAGTATAGCAATCTCGTACTGGCAGTTAGAAAGCCCTTGGGCGCCGTCATGATACAAAGATTCAATTCAATGATTGAAAATTGATTTTCATTCATACATAAAAATACATATAAACATATACACATACAATGAATGAGGAAAATGCTTAATAGGCCTAAACGGCTGTAACGAGCATCACCTGAAATTAACATGTTGCCTACAAAACAAAAGACGCATACATCATGGTTAACACATACAAACACAATACAACGTCAAACAAAAAAAAACACAACAAATTATGCAAAGAAAACATCAAATGTGATACCGCGTAAAAATTGATAGTCCGAAGGTAACGATCCAAACAATAACTAATAATAATTTGTGATCTGAAGTTTTTAATTGATTTTGCCATCCTAATAGTTTTGTTAAAGACACTATCAGTGATTTGAAAAATATTTGAAATTTGCAGGAATAGCTTAAAAGTGAAGGGTAAGTCTGTAGAATTCTCATAAGTTACCTTTTCCAGCTGTAGAATTGACAGAAAAGGAAGAAAACGGCAGTGTTCCAAGATACGATTCTCCATTCAATTACGTGTTGTAGTAAGTGTCCGAACGGACAGTAATTGATGACTAAAATCTCCGATTCTGTCCTTATTAGGTTGCTTCTGCAGGTCTTATCATTTGCAGGGTATGTTAGGATACCTGTACTTGTTACATACATGCAAAAATCTGATTTTTGATGATTTTTTCAATTTGCTGATTTAGCAAATCACTGATAGTGTCTTTAATTGTATTCCATGTTTTAGGGCCTGCTACTCTTATTGATATACTTGCAAATGTCGTTTTTGTTTGACAGATCATGTAATTATCGGTAGGCTTATTTCTTGCCTGGTATCTATGTACGATTCTCTGGCTAGTAAAATAACCTTTGAAGGCTTCTAAAAAAAAAAAAAAAAAAAAGCACCTTCATAATCCATTAGTAGTATTGATCTCAGAGCTGAAATGACATAGGAAACAATATCAATATCTTTAAACAACTCTAGCTCACTTAGTATAGCAATCTCGTACTGGCAGTTAGAAAGCCCTTGGGCGCCCGTCCTGTGATACAAAGATTCATTCAAAGATTTGAAATTGATTTCATTCATAAATAAAAATCATATCGTCGCTGCGGGAAAACCCTCTATGTAATTCAGAGGTTCAAATGCAAAACCATATGGAAAAAGTGGGCCCCAGTGCTTAAAACCGCATATGTGCATTTTGGTCTACCGGGTTCTAGCTTGAATTTCATGCCAGATATGATAGTAAATATATTCAATGTATTTAATCTAGAGCAAATACTTATCTAAATATATTTAGAAGGAAAGGAAAATCTTTCTTGGCAAGGCATTACAGGCAAATATTCGGTTTTTGGTTGTATTTTCCAGAAATGTTACATATGAGGTTTGTCATGCTACGTTTGTACTACATGTGAGGTTTTGCGTTTAAAGGTCAAAATGCACTATGAGTTTTTCCAGCCAAGCGACGATATAAACAGATACAAATAAATGAATGAGGAATGCTTAATAGGCCTAAACGGCCTGAACGGCGCATCACCTGAAATAAAATGTGCCCACAAAGACGCATACATAATGGTAAACACATACAAACACAATACAAACGTCAACCAAAAAACAAAACACAACAAATATGCCAAAGAAAACATTCAAATGTGATTACCGGCGGTATAAAATTGATAGTCCAAGGGAACGACTCCAAACAAGAACTAAAACTAATGGTGATACTGAAAAGTTTAGTTTTTAATTGATTTTTGCCATCCTAATAGTTTTGTTAATTGTATTCCATGTTTTAGGGCCCTGCATAATCTTTTGAATTTACTTGCAAATTGTCGTTTTTGTTTGACAGATCATTTGTAATTATCGGTAGGCTTATTTCTTGCCTGGTATCGATTTACGATTTCTGGCTAGAAAATAACCTTTGAAGGACTTCTGGTAAGTGATTTGTAAGGCATTAAATAATTGCCAGTTGAAATAATTAATCTAGAAGTTAGACATCATCGTTGGTAATGTTTTGGAATCTAATTGGATTAAACATCATCTTATACAGATGCAGGAATAGCTTTCATATTCATGAAAAGAATAGTATGAATATCACAATTCTACATTTGTGTCCTCGTCAGCATATACCGTTTTAGACAATTCATCTTCGTTTCGAGAACAGTTATTATGGTCAGCTATATCATATGGCTTTGGTTAGTTTTGCCGTTACCATGCATACATTTCTTGTGTATGCCTACAAATTGTTTTAAAAATTTTCATGAACTAAGCTTTATGTCCTTTCTTGGCATATTTTTTTAGCAAACAATCCGGGCGGCCATTGCAGTTCAAAGGTGGATACTGATGCCCGTTGTGAACAAGAAAACGCGTAAAAAAGGGTTTTTTGTCTTTTCCAACAAGCGATGTACGCGCGTAAATGATTAGGGTGTAAAAACAGCAAAATGTGGAAAAGGGTATATATTTTCGCTTAACGTGATATTGTGATACTCAAATTAAGCAGAGATCAAAAATATTGTAAGCAAGATAATATAATAAAAGGGTAATTCGCGCACAATGCATTGCTACTTGTTTATGGTAGCAAAAAGTGATGAAAATACTTCCTTTAGTGTAGCAAAACAGAAACAGACCAAAAATACTTGTTTAGGGTACGTTTTTAAGTCTGTGGAAATAATTGTTTAGGGTGCATTTGTAAACAGTCAATCAAACTAATAATGATCATATTTTTATTAAAAAAAGTGCCCCCCCCCCCACTTTTTTTAAAACAAACATACATTTTCATTGGTTTGACATGAATACACATACTACATTGGTAGCTACTCCGGAGGTCAAAGGTAGGTCATGAACTAATACATATCTTTGAATACCTCTAGCTCCTTAAGCAGCCTCAGACCCACACTTGGCAGTGCAGCAAGATGGCCCGGAGCCCTTTCACGATCCATTGGTAGTCTAAGCTTGACCCAAAGTGTCGAAGGTCATATGAAACAATATATGATATATCTAGTAACACAAGGTCCACCTCAATCAGGTGCACTTGGGCGGCTTCGTTTATTTCTGATTGCCTATTTTTAAAAACTCATTATTTATAACTCAAACTAAACTTAAATATTAAAATGAGACGAAAAGAGGGAAAGATATATCTCACTTACCCACCGAGGTCCCCTCAGGCAGCAGCTCTCCACACGTGATAGATACAACCAAAGGACCCTGGGATTCCAAAACACTGTAGGCCGTCTGGTCCAAAGAGCATGTATCTGATGGGGAAATGACAAGCAGATAAATCACCCTATAAAGTAAGATGTAAAAATACCTTCACAAACTAGACAATGAGTGTTGGCAAAATATACAGATTAAATAAATAGGCAAGTTCACAAATTAGAGTTTGAAAAAAAAAAACGTTTAAAAGGGCTAGCAAATTAAAAAAAACCAACGTAAATAAGATGTAAAAATATCTTCACAAACTAAAACTTGAGTTGGCAATTTATAGCTTTCTTGAAGTGAAATGATTCTGATGATTTCCTAGTAGCAGTGAAGCGTAAAAATAATTGTAGTGCCATATGATACTACGGTGATTGGCATCCCTTAATGCCGGTCATTATTATCATTCTAGTGTTATTATTTATTGTAAAAAAAAAAAAATTCCACATTCAAGTAACCAAGATTCCAGAATAGATTTGGTGTTCTTCTTCTTAGCGTATCCCAATTGATTGGTAATGGCTTGTGGTGGTATCAGGATTTATCAACTGAATAAGCTGATCCGGACAGCGTGTATCCATGATACGGACGCTCCTAACATGGCCCTCATTTTGAGACTGGGGCGGATTGAGAGAACAGTAAGTGGTTTTCACCCTACTCTTATTCGGCACTGGCTGCGAATTACATGTACATTGTGACTCTCTGACACTGGAACCGACGGGCTTAACGTCCCCTCCGAAGAAACGGGATGCTTTCATGATTCATTTGCCCAATTCCAAGTGAACCATGGAGGAGAGCGGTATTTTGTATTTAATCAATAGCTGGTATACAGATGAAATCCCGAATTGAGAACACCGAATAAATCCCAGCTAGTTACCCCTGTCGGGTCGAACCGGGAATTTTTGGTAGATTTGCCGCCACAAGCAAGCACCCTAACCACTAGACCACGCTCCCCCAATAGATGTGGTCGAAATCTTCAAAGGACGTAATGCCGCATAATATTTGGGGCATTTAAATCCACCAATTGTCGGTAAAATGCACAGACGCTATATTGCACTTGATTATGCAACCAATACAAGAAGGGCTGTCCGATTGTTTACAATAAAGGCTATAAGCCAATTGGAGACAATGTCAGAATAGCCATGATAAGCCCTATTCTACTAATTAGGATCAGATTGTTGGGTTTGAGAAAGATAACGGATAATAATATAAAATCTAAAATCTAGTTCTTTTCCGGAAGTTTGGGTCAGGTGATCATTTCCATCCATGAGCGCATAATATACAGCATCGCTTGAGAAGATAGTGAACGTTTCTTTGGCTGGTTTGAAATGCTATTGGCATGGTTTTAAAGCACAATCGCCGGGCCTAATAACCAGAAGGTGTTTTGGGAGAATATATTCACCAGCTAACACGAAACGTTTCGAAACGTTTCTGAAACGTTTCCAGTAGGTTCTACTTTGGTTCCGTCTTTGAGAAACGTTATAAACACGTTTTTAAACGTGACTGCACCTTCGTATTAGAAATTTTGGTTACTAAAATTTCGATTTGTGGAACGGATTTACTACCTTTAATAATCACCAAAAATATGATCGGCATTTAGAACGAAACAACGACGTTCGCAGAACGTTTCCTTAGAACCAACTAACAACCAACTGGACGAGACGAAACGCAACGTTTTTCCAGCACGTTTCAATGTAACCGAACGACTGAAAATGCATTTCTGAAGTGTATGGTGTATTTTTTTTCAGCATAAAATATAATAAGAAGAATAGAATAATAACATATATAAACCGGGTAATAATAACACAATAACAATATTAATCAACAATAATAATATATGATCGCAGTAGGCTAATAATGATAAAAGTATGCTTCACCTCATTCATACTCAATCACCTACGTACCTACTAAATTAAGTATCACAGCCTTATCAGTTTTTATTTCATGTACATCAAGTCCTTTATTTCGAATCATATGAAATCATCCAGTCAACTCCTCATCAGGTCAAATGCTGTATGGCCGGCACCCAGTGGCCGGCACCTGTTGTCTCTACGATCAGTGAAATCTGACTCCATCGTGGTAACAGTTAGGTCAATGTTTCCAAACCACGTAAACAAAGCGACTCGATACAGCAACGGTCAAGACATCATCACCATTTTGGATGGCTCTGTTTTAATTTTGCTCTATATTAGACGTAATTCTATACTGACGATTCGCTCACATGTGACCATATAGAATACTTCTTGTACTCCAGACTACTTTAAGGCTGTATATCTCCTGGATACCATGTGCTAATTTTAGGAGAACAACCACACAAGCTTCACTAAAATGTACCGTGTAATATGCTCCCATTCCATTACGTATTTCTGCATGACAATTGGACATGGGGTTAACACACTCGTATCACCATTCGTATACAACAAGCTACCTCTTTAAATAATGTGAGAGGGATATATTTTTAAACTACAGGTAGGTTTAGGCCTATATCATTCTTTCTACTTCAATAAAATTCAAGAACGACCCACCACTGCTGCACAGCAACATTCAATATCGTCATTTTCTTCTCACAAAGTCATAATATAGGCCTATGAAAAACACCACATACGTGTTCCTTTGCTGATTAATACCTTCAACATTTCACTATACTACTAGATGTTATAACACGAGCAAGCACATGCTTATGTAGGCATATCTTGCACGCTATATTATATATTACATGAATGGAGTTTAAATAAAATTATTTCGATATCGATATTTTTGGGAAAACACTTATGTTTAACAAATACAAAAATACAAAATCCCTGGGCAAATAAATATGTTAAAACGAAGCAGATGCGTTGCGGAACTTACCGAACGTTCTGCTTACATACAAAGGTTCTGGGCACCCGAAAAAAAAAAGAGTGCTATAGCAAAGTTACAGAAACGTTGTAGAAACGTTTCCAAGGTTCTGGCAACCCGAAAAAAAGAGTGCTATAGCAAAGTTACAGAAACGTTGTAGAAACGTTTGAAACGTTTCCAACCGTTTTCTTCAAACGTTTGTCAAAAACCAATGTCGTTTCCCACCAGGTTTCGGAAACGTTTAGTAACGTTCCAAGGACGTTTTAAATTCGTAAAAAAAGTTGTCTACATTTTTACGGGACCAAAACGTTTAATTGAAACGTTTACTAACCAACGAAAAACGTTTGAAACGTTCTGGAAACGTTAAATTATTAGAGGGTTATCCGTTGAAGGCCAACCATCACCAACTGTCAACCAACTGAGTTATATTCTGAAATTAGCCCTTAAACACTTACGATCGCTGTCTAGTATTGTTACTATAGCTTCAGTGAGCGTTCCCAGTTTGTAATTTCCAGACGGGCTAGAGAGCGCCACTCTGATTTTTTCATCAAGCTCTATTTCCTTATCGTCTGTAATCGAAACTGGGATGTTAATTGATCTCACCCCGGGACCATATCGACGAGGTAGTCATGGTAAACGCTCGTAATCAGCCTCTGGCAGGGGCCTAGCCAGGGGGGGTGCGGGGGGTGCGACGCACCACCCCAAAAATGACAAAGGTCCGCTTTTTATGCATGTTTTTAAAGGTCCGCTTTGCCATGTTAAGGTCCGTGTTGTCCAAGGCAGCGTAAAACCATCTCATTACAGATTGTCGTTGTTAGTATACTGTAGTCTTATCAAACGCCTGCGGTTTTTTTTTCTTTCATCACCCCCCCCCCCCCCCCCGCTCTTCAGAATTTGGAGGCGACGGTGAAAAATTTTGGGTCAACCGGCGATCGCAGCGAGCCGAAATTTTTTTTTTGGTACGCAAAAGGTCCGCTTCTGGCAAATCCGCACCCCCCGCATAAATTCCTGGCTACGGGCCCTGGCCTCTGGTGTAGCATCAATCGGAAGAGTATCAAAGCCTGTAGATAAAAGATGAATATTATTAGGGTGTGGTGGTTACTATGTGGATCTGAACTGGACAAACACATTGCATCCACCTGGCACCTAGGCGTAAGTAAAAGATGTTATCGAGTACCTTTGGGAGGACGCGCATGGTTTGTTGACTAGGGTATTGTGCCTATGTAGTGCAGGGAACCTGCTTGCTTCCCATGGGGTGCGTAACATGTTGCGAGTTGGCAGTCTTTTTATAATGTTTTGTTTGTTTAGAATTTGCAAATATATCTCCTGTTATTTGTGAACACTGTGAGTCTAATTGGTTGTTATCGTTTACTCACGGATTGATCCAGTTAAGGTCTCCGGAAGTTCGCCTTCAAGAGCTCTAAACACAACTGTAATATTAACCCACTTATGAACAAGATGGGGAGAACTTGGTTCGCTAACGGTATAGCTGTCTCTCACCAAAGCAAAGAATCCATCTGAAATTTTGCAAAAATTAGAAAATCACACTTAGTACTGCTGCTATAATCAAATATAGGCCTAACACCTTTTAACTTTTGCACGATATGATTTCTTTAATTTTTTTTTATAACAAGCTATCCTAAGAGAAATTGGCAAAATTATCATTTATCAAATCATATACAAATTTACACTGATCACAATCATTTCAACGTGATCTATAGGTAATTTATTGTCTCCGGTACATATAATCATGGGTTCAAATCCCAGATCAACTACTAAAATTCTGCATCTGATTTCTGTAAGTGTTATTGATAACAGGCCATTGATCTAAATTTTCATGTCGAATTGGGCAAGCACCTGGTGCCTCGGTAAAAAAGTGGAGGCAACCCACCAACTTTCCCAATTCCTTTGGTTGTATTGTACAGGGTGACTAAAAACCATATTTAATGGAGGATATTTCGTGTTTAAAAGCATATATTGAATAAATAAAGCATAGCTGAAAGTCATTTCTTATCTATATTTCACAAAAATATCAAAACAAATACTATCAGTTTGTCCAAGACCCGATGGTTACAGGCACTGAAACTCTGGAATTGTCATCAAAATGACTTGTATTTGGTACTTCATAGTTTGGTCCTCCAAAATACTCGACTGAGGTTTTTAACTGGAGGTGCGGATGGTGCCAGTTGGTTCCATTCAGACACAGTTCTCATGAAGAAGGAGTTTGCAAACGAGTCTGTTCTTGAGCGGGTTTGTTGGATTGTCACATTGTGTCTTCTAGCTCTGGTAGGTTTAGGTTGAATGTATTCCAGATAATCTATATCAAGCTGTCCATTGATCACTTGATGGGGACAGAAGGACGATGTTGTCCCTGGATGTTGTTTAGGCCTTTCTTGCATAGATGACTATCCCAGTGAAGTGAGAATATCGTTTCTTTCTTAGTGTTTGTAACCAATATTGCGGCACGTTTCTGAACTCGTGGATAGGTTTATGTTTGCGTGTATGGGAATGTGCAGTTGCGTACTCTGGATGGGGTCTGACTAAAGTGTAATGGAGTTCAGCCACATCTAAGGTCACGTGGTAGAAGTTAATTCCTTCTCACGAAGTTGAGATCGTTTGTAGCTTTTCCCGTTGCACAAAAATCAGGGGGTTGTTCTAAAGTAGGTCTTTTTGGAGGAAAATCCAGAGGTATTTGGTCTAATTGTTTCTTCTAGGAAAAATGCACATATATCGTAATGTGTTTGTACTGGGTGTCGTTCTCTGGGTAGGCGTTAACGGCTGATTTGGCAGGATTAAACTCCAAGCCCCAATTTTGGGCCCAGTTCTGATCTCCTTGGATCACAGCTTCATCATCAGGTAGTTTGACGAATGTGCAAGACTTGCCGGTCTCATGGATATCGTGTATTAACACAAGAAACAAGTGAGGACCCAGTACTGTGCATATAGGCTGCCATGCAGATGTCTCGCCATTCACTAACACCCTCTGAAAGCGTTGGTCTGGAACTAACAAATCCATTGCGAGGGTGCGAATGTCCGTATGTATGTATGTATATGTATGTGTATGTATGTGTATGTATGTGTATGTATGTGTGTGTTTCCAGGTTGTTAGGTTTTGGTTAGGTTTCGTTTTTCGCGTCTCCTTCGAAAAGTTTAAGTCCGATTTAAACCAGACTTGGGGTTAAGGTGCAATAGGGGTTTCTTCATGTGTGGATGATGTCAAAGGTCATGGAGCAAGGTCAAAGGTCATCTGAGGTCATGTTTTCAGACTGCCATCTGCCAGGGGATGACGAAGTTACTTGCGTATGTTTTGGGTTTTATTTAAGACGTAGGCGGTGGTAGGGCTTAACGTCGGAGGCTATATGTATTTATCATAGATAGACGTGTAAAACTAGATTTTGTGAAAAATCATATTTGCCCGCAATAAACCTCGACAGCATCAAATTGTACAAAGGATGTAGTTAGTAGAAGAAGTGCTACAAATCAGTGACAAAAGTGTGTCGACATTGATATTTTTTGTGTGTTTCTCCCTTTGTCAAAACAGCTGTGAGGTGCTCGACTTTGTAAATAGGGATGAATTGGCTCTTCTACAGTCCAATTGAATCCCTGTGTGACTGGCTGTTGGAAATCAAGGAGAAAGAACGATACCTTTAATATCTTATTGGTATCTGGTTCGACCATGACTTGGGGCCATTGATTTGCGCCGAGTTTCTAAACACATTCAAAAGTGGTCATGTCAGGTCATGATACAACTTGTAATTATCTAAGCAAAATTATATTCATAGACATTAAATCAGCGGGCTAAGGGATTTTGAATAGAATATGTAAACTGTAAGTGAACTTTAAAATGGTATATACCTAAAACATCGACGGGATCTTGGGTTTTGTTTACATTAGTAGCAGACACAATTACCGTAAAATTACGGGACACGCTAGAATTGATTAGCTATTAGCAACAACACGTTTTGCTGTTTCAAGAACGCAAAAATACATTTCTTAAAGATCATACTTGCAACGTGAATTAAAAATAAACCAATTCAATGATTTTCAGTGCAATACAGTTAAATTCTGCCCGCCAATATAGGGTGTAACGTGCAATACCTCTTTTAATTTAGGTTTCGTTTTGTATTTTACTCCCATGTTAAGTTAAAAATAACAATTATTCATCACTGCGTATAAGTGCGATCGAAAAGGATTGGCTGTTCCTTCTTAAATAGTTTGAAGAATCATAAAAATTTCATTGGTTCCTGCCCTGGTTACATTCGCAATTTAGACTCGGTGTATTGACGCAATGTCAGGATAAAGGCAGCGATAATGCGAGAGAATTAAAAAATTGGAAATGCATTTTTTAGCTTATAAATCAAAGATAACTATTTACAATTAAAAAAGCCCCATTTTGGTTATGAGGTGTTTTAAATGTCGAAACAAAAACAAAATGCGTCGCACCTCCCCAAAATAAACTAGCGACGGCCATGAGGATCAGAAAATAGCCTGCGTATCCCTGCTGCTGCGCTTTTGATACATTCGCGCTCGCCTGTTAACGCTGCGTACGTTCGTTGCGTTCATAGGATTGTTCATTTCTACATTAGGCGATGGGGCATATCTGATCGCATTTAAGCCACAGTGATCGGAATATTGGTTTAACGATACTACCTTGTAGGGGGGCTAAAGTCTTTTTAAGAATGAGAATGATGGTATCTTTAAACCAGCACGCAATAGTACGTATTATTATTATATAGATGTTGGTTTGGTTGTGATTGGCTTCTTTACAGAGTGATCGTCGCAAGTAGCGACAGGTATATTCTTGTATGGCCATTGGGGCGGTTTTTTGTTTCCGGATCTCCGTAAATGTCGGGAAATTTCGGCCGGTGAAAATGCTACGTGCAAATTACTGTCATGCTGCGTTGACCCCCTAGAAATGTCGGTTAATTCGTTTAGCTTAAGTTTTTTTAGGTAAACAACGCGTGTTTTTTTTTGTAAAAATTGTATGCTGTTTTTAGATTTCACTTTAAATGTGCGACAGTTGCTGGTGTGTATTATCACTTGATTTTCTTGCAGTTATGTTTACGCAGATCACTGAGCATCACTGTCGCCTTGTTATATATGACCTGTATGGGTATATTACATGTATGGCTTCTCTTGACCCCCGAGCAGCAGGACTTTAGCTGTAATAATCGCGTCCCTGTTAAATGTTAAGTTATGAAACTAAATATTGCTGCCAAAAAGGGAAACGGAGTGATTGGTTGATTCCCTCGGCGATTGTAACCGTAGGTAGTTGGGTAAGTTCCTGGTGGTAATAGAGGGCAGTCCAAGGTTGCTCTGACTAGGACACTCTGGTAGCTATGGTGTGGTCGTGCCCGGGGCATGACGTGTCAAGCTAAATAGGGGGCCAGGGGGTACCTGGAAGAGCTTTTGACGAAGTTGACCAATGGTATTCATTGTTTCAGTGCCCGAAGGTCGAATCTCGAAGGACGAATTAATTTTGTGGTCATTTTCCCCCATGATTCATTTAGGCTCTGTTCATGTTTTTAAGTGAAATATGTGTAGATGAAATAGTTATTCGGTGTTATTTAGCTTGAAATATTTTGTAGAATATAAATACTGTTATCTTGCAATACATCTTTCTCTAAAGATCGGCCGTAGTAATTTTCCCCCACTGATCGTTAGGCCTATGTTTGTTTTTCGCTGAAATATTTTTGTAGATGATAGAAAGATGTTCGTGTTTTTAGCTGAAATTTTTTGTAGATGATAAATACTTTATCTCGCAATACCTCTTTCTCTGAAGATCGGCCGTAGTAATCCCCGGAGTAAACGTGTTTACATTGAAAATGAAAAATACCCAGAATGCGTTGCGATAACACTAGCGAAACGGGGCTTTTACACAGCTAGCTGGCGCCTGAAATGTTTGGCCAGCTCCTCTGTTTGGCTGACCTCGATGGCTCTGCAGACTTGTCAATTGATTCCTTAGATATGATTCGTTAAGATAGGGCCCGTTGGTTTGGTTCGAATCCCACTTTCGCGCTGATTTTTTTTTTGGGGGGCGGGGGGAGTTGTTATTTCTTTAATTGTATTTTTAGACATTTTAATGGTTGGGTGTGTAACCAGAGATTTTTTTTTTCGCAAACATCGCCATCACAGAATTCATACATATAGGCCTAACGCATAACAAAAGAAATTAACACAAATAAAAATTATATAAAATACCAAATGGAATGAAATGAAAGAAAAAATCAGTACACAAAAGAAATAAAAAATAAAAAGAAAAATAATAATAAAACAGATGAGAAAATAATAACAAAATAATTTAAAAAATAAAACCAAATAAATCCCGTGTCACTAGTTGTTCTTAGAATATTCATTAAAATAAATGATTAAAAAAAAGAAATAATAAACATCATAACAAAATTTTATATAGCGCCCTTCTCCTGAAAGAATAATAAAATATAAAATGATAAAATAAATGGAACCAAAATAAATTTTTTAAAAAATCAGTACAAGAAATGATAAAGAAACGGACAAAATAATAAAAAAAAAAAAAAAAGCCCAAATGGTAAGAAAAGAAAATAAAACGGGGAGGATAATAAAAAGTATTTTAAAAAATGAAATAAAAATCAAGCCGTATACACAAACTATTAATAATATTAAATCGTTAAAATGAAAAAACTTAAATAATTAACACTAAACCAAAATTAAAGATGACTAAATAAGTAAAATATAAAAACAAAGCAATAAACACAAATACAATTAAAAACCAAAAAAGTTGAATAAATACATACACATTATAACTAAAAAATCGATGAAAAAGTTAAATAGAAATAAAATCAACACTAATTATTATAAAGTACAAATCGTACAATAAAAAAAGTGAAAATAATTAAAGATGATGAATAGGAAAAATAAAAAAGAATAATAAAATACACGAATTTCTTACAGATACACCAAATTTATAATAATATAATTAAAAAACAAAATAAACACTAGAATAAAATATATACATTATAAATTAAAAATCAAAAAAAAAAGAATAATCTAATAAACAAAACGAAAGGAATTTTTCCGCGAGAAATTGCAATATTGTAAACCCCTGGCGTCATATTAAGCAATTGTCAAGAAACTTATAGTGCTTGGGACACGAGGTGATATTTGACAATATGGGTACCAATAGGTGGCAAAACGAGAGTACTACCGACTTGTGGTAAGAGACACTTCTACTTAAATAATTTCTGCATGATAGATTTCCAAAGTAGTAGCTTAAACAAAGCCTGCTAATTGGACATAAACAAAATGGAGCCATTCAAGTTGCTCCATAACAGGTTTCAGCCATACCATGTCTTGTAGAAGGATTATATTGAATAATGGACAACCACCATAAGTCAATACTACATTGTTAATTAAAAAATTTGCATACTCCACTATGGCCGTCCATTTTCGTAATTTTTGAGAATATGTGACTCAACATTCAAGGGTATCATAAGTAACTTTACACTAGGGGAGTCGCGGTAATAATTTTATTAAGTTTACAATTACACAATTGCCTCAATTAACTAATAAAATGTTATGTTCCAAACTTTCTACAAGGTGACAACTTAAGCAGTAAATTTGATAAACAAAATGGCCGCCATTAGAAATTGCGCCATAATGTTTCGGCTCTATAATGGGCAGTTTAAGTGTTAATCTATTGCACTTGCAATTCATTGTCTAATCCCTACCGGACCTTTAAAACCACCCGGGCATAAAATCATAGAGTGGACCCCTTTCCTTGGGTTTATGGAAAATTGCTCCTAATCTGACAACAAAGAAATCTCCTACCATCACGTATATCGTTTTAAACCACTTAATTTTTCATACAGAATATCTATGATCCTGTTCTTGCACTACCATTAATAGTGATGTTTTCAGTAGTTATTTCAATAATTTTCTGCACATTTGCCATGAATTACCATTGCCAGTCTTGCAATTCGCTATCAATCGTTATAATCTAGTAACAATACATACATACCTCATTAAAATACATAACTATTGACCAAATCCCCAAGTTCTCATTACAAGTATGTGCTCCTCTAGTCCTCTTGAAGACTACGCAACCACTCTAGCTGTTTGTAGCTTGCAACAGGAATGTTCTTTGTCCAGCTGGGAGCGAAGAAGAGCTGATTAAGTAGGCTCAAGAATTGACTGCCCCCAAGGGAGCATGCTCGCTTCTCTCCTGTTTCAACATGATACCAACGACCAACCTAGAGTGCAGGAACCTGTCTTTGAACTATGCGACGATCTTGGCAGCATCGGCAGCGCACAAGATGCAGACTCGCACTGTTGACGAGAGACTCTCCACAGCTTTGGATGACTTCCTATTTCCTAGAGGAAACCACCTACGTGCAGATCCGTCCACGACACAGTGTTGTTCTTCTCCATCTACGCACCGTGGAGCTAAACGTCAGCTTAAAGTAACTCACTGGTCTGGAAACACCCTGGAAGACTGCGATAAACCCTGTCTACCTAGGAGTTGGGGACCGCACTCTTCTTATAAACCCACACATCAAGAAGACGAAGAGTAAAGTATGCTCACGCATAACATCAAACGGACAACATTTACATCCTATCAGGAATATCTCCAACAGTAGTGTGCGAGCATGCAAGAGCGTCCTGCCAAGTAAATCTCAATGTGAGCACACTTTGGGGTCCGGACATAGACCTGCTGCCAACGCCTTACCTCCACCAGAGTTTCTTGAGCAAATTCCACCCTCTTGAATCAGTCTCCTAAGGAGTTTAAGGAGTTAACTCTACTGATATTGAACCTGGTGAGAATCCCCATGGGTCTGAATGGCGATGCTCAACATCAATTTGAGAACCATAATTGGCCGATCTAAGCTTCAGAAGTGGAGCTACCTAGAAGAAGAACAGGACACTACCTGTAGTTGAGGAACAACACCACAGACAATTGAACAATCTCTTGGGTCTGCACATTGGTTGGAGCAACAATGCCCTGTAAGGGAAAGAGTAACCCATGTCAAGAAGCTTGATCGAGTGTTAAATGCCTCCTGGCGGCTTATCATAAGAGTCTTCGTCAACCCATGGAGAAACGGTAACATTTTAGCAGGAATTGCCCCATCAATGCACCTGTCATATGGTAAGCGGCATGCAAGAGCGTAACTGTCAAGTGTCTCACTTAAGGGCTGAAACCCCCATGTCCTGACAGAGACCAGCTGGCCAAACCACCATTAATCCAAGCAGAGTTTTTCAGCAAATCAAGCCTCCTTGAATCAGTCGCTCAAGAGCTTGAAGATAGTGGCATGTGGAAAGAAGGCCTTGCTAATCAACAAATTACTCTATGTATTGAACTTGATGAGCAGTCTTCCACGTGGGGCTGACTCCTCATGACTGAATGGCGATGTTTCAACAAATTTGAGAACTATAGATTCAGCCGATCTAAGGTTTCTTTGCAGAAGTGGGCAACCTGAAGCATTTCTCTCGATGAAGTCCGACAGTTTCTCATGGAGGAAGCTGCCAATTGTTTAGTCTGTGATGGGTGATCTAGTTCACGACGTGTGAACTTTGAAGCTTGTAAAAACGTGGGATTTGAGGAGCTTTTAGGTCCAACATTGCCTTTGTCATTCAACTGCACCTGATAATCACATCAATTACTGTATATGAATGCGTGCCTTTGTGTTAGCCTTGTTTCTTGTTTTGAGATTCCGCGCACTTTCATAAACATATTACGCTAAATGTCATTGTCGACGTCCAGGCTGAGATAGTTCACTGATCAAACTTGTGGGTGTATGGTGTGCAAAAAAGGGGTGTGTCGGTCTCGTCTGGCGAGCTTTTTTAGAGCTGGTACATCCTCGAGGCCAAATGCACAAATCTCTACAAGTGACATCTCTATCCCACCACCCCACTCCTCTCTCTCTCTCTCTCCCCCACTCCGTTTCTCTCTCTCTCTCTCAGTGTTTGCTTACAGGCTGATGAACTTCTTTGCAAACTTCAAGAGTTCATGTTGTTAGTATATGTAGCTAGGTCACCCAATAAAGATGAGAACAACTTGCGCTAATAATTGTTTAGAGCAAAGAAAGCCAAAATTGAATATGGCCTTTTTGTGCTTCCTCCATGTGAGGACTGGGCCAACCCTTTCATTGCAGAGGGGGCAAACTATATGGGCAGTAGAGCTCTCCAGACACTTCAAGC
Source organism: Ophioderma brevispina (assembly GCA_023653785.1). Lineage (NCBI taxonomy): Eukaryota > Metazoa > Echinodermata > Ophiuroidea > Amphilepidida > Ophiodermatidae > Ophioderma > Ophioderma brevispina. The sequence goes on from JAMKCH010030031.1 coordinate 60,504, forward strand.
CCCAATGGTCATGGATGGACTGTAGTCCTGTGGTTAATTTGATCAGCAAGTGGATGAATGGCAAAACCTTGCCTGCAGGACGTGTGTTAGAGTTCTTACCCTGCCAATATTGCCCAGAGTGTGCAAGTTTGCCATGACTGATGTTGGGCTAATGGGTGTCCTGTACCAATTTGTCAAGGTATCGGACATGTTGAAACATGAAAGGTGAGGTCATTACATCGGACAGTTCTGATGATTATGAGAACGAGGAAGAGACAGACTGTTACAGGAAGCAAAATACAGAGGACTAGATTGGCAAATATTTGTAATGAGAACTTTGTGAATTGATGAATAGTTATGTATAATGCGTTGGTAAAATAAATGTTATTTATGGCCAAAATTTTGCATACATCTCTAATTTATTGAAATAACTACTGAAACACATTGTAGTACAAAAATGGATCCTCAAATATTCTATATGCAAATTAGGTGCTTTAAAACTATGTATATAGACACATTTATTCGGAGTGTAATACATTAACACTTAAAACGCCCATGATTCAAAGTGGCTACAATTCAGAAAGCTACGCAAGTACGAAAATGCTAATTTGGCAACATGGCGACCATTTGGGATATGCAAATTAGATTTATTGAAATGGATGGCTATGAATTCATTTTGGTTGTGTTTAATCAACATCTCATTTTAGCAGTTTTTTGGGGAGTTTTGTACCTAAAACATTTCTTCTATGAGTCAGGATATGGCCGCAACTAGTTAAGGCGCAATTCCAATGGCAGCCAATTTGTTTATGCAAATTAGCATGCTCAAGTTGTCCCTTTGAAGTCTTGCATAGACACATGATTATAATAATAGTGCAATAGTGTAATTGTAAACTTAAGTGTAAGATTCATTCATGTGATACCTTGACCAATGACTGTTAAAGTCAAATTATGCTCCAAATTTACGAAAATGGCGGCCATTTTGGATTTCTGCAAATTAGGTTTAATTAGAAATGCATGGATTTGAGTTCTGGTGGTTGTCCATTATCAAACACCTTGTGTTAGCATATTTTCACTAAAAGAATTTCTTCTACAAGAAATAATTATGACGAAATTTCAAAGGCGGCCATTTCCTTTATGCAAGTTAGCATGCTTAGGTTGTCACCTTCGAAGTCTTGTATAAAGACACGTTTATAGTTATTTTAGTACAAGAGTGTAATTGCAAACTTTAAAAGTGATTGTTCATACATGTGATACCTTGAACATTGACTGTTAAAGTCAAATTATGCTCAATTATGCGGCCATTTTGGATTTATGCAGATTAGGTTTTAATTTAAAATATATGGATTTGAGTTCTGGTGGTTGTCCATTGTCAAACACCTCATGTTAGCAATTATTCCACTAAAAGAATTCCTTCTAAAAGACAACATATGGCTAAAACTAGTTATGGAGCAATTTCAATGGCGGCCATTTTGTTTATGCAAATTAGCAGGCTTAAGCTACTACTTTGGAATGTCTATCATGCAAAATTATTTATAGATGATGTTTCTGAGTAAGTTGATACCACACTCGCTTTGCCACTCCTAATGGTACCGACCAACCTATCTGGCCCAAGGACTAATATTGTTCCTTGCTTTTTGCTGGATGCAAGGTCGTACTGATATCGATATATGTCAAGGGGGCTGGTTATTTTGGGTCCTTTCCTAGCTACCTTCCACTACCTTACTTTTGTACAGAATACC
>JAMKCH010030032.1:0-25271 GCA_023653785.1 Ophioderma brevispina
ATGGAGTCAAGTGTATACCTTCTTGCGCTTACAATTGATATCTTTGGAGGGCCATTCTTATGTTGTTCGTGTTTGCCTGAGTTCTTGCCGTTCTTTGCATTTCACTGTTGCATCTGTTCCTATTTAAGCTCACCCTATGTCTCTGGTATACGTCAAACTTTCATTTTCTGTATTCTTGTTGGGTAAGCTGCTATTAGCAAATTGCTGAGAAAACAAACGGATGGTTTCTACATGGCTTCTGGTCTGAATGAAAGTTGTCACCATAATCACGCACTCTTCAATGGTGAATTATGGCTGTTGATGGTTACCAGGTAGAAGATCAGCCATCTTGAACCAAGGCTCAATGTGTAAAGCTTTAACTTGAATCAAAGACCTAATGCAGCTTTGATAAAATCAATACTACTACCTGGATTAAAACATTCAAATGTTAATCTGTTCACACTTCTTTGAAAGTTATGTCACCAAATCCAATGACTTTTTAATACCTTTTTGCTACTTGATTAAACATTATGAAGATGAGAGTGGCCCAATTAAAATTTACATCCTTTCACTTAATTGATCGTATCTCTGGATTTAGTCACCCAAATGAGATGGGGTAAATTGGAATTGATAGAGGGATAATTAGGCTTTCATATAGATTTAGCGAAGATTAACACAAGAAATGTTTTTCGTAATGTTACATTTTGGCACACTCTGTGCATGGTAGAATCTATAACCATAAAGCTATAGACCGTATTTTATGACACCAGTCACCAAAACTTCATTTCTATATACAATTAATTGGTCACACAAGAGTAACTTAGATGAGGGAAGCAATAGGTGGATATCTTGGTATACCGAACACAATATCATTCGAGAGACACCTGTAACAGAAGTTGTATCTCGGGTGCCCGTTTTAGGGACATGCCATTAAGAGTGTCTTTCTAGCGGTATTTCTGTTCCATTTTTATGGTTGGTTATTGGGTTGGGTTTAGCACTAGCTTCAATTCATAGTACACCAGCGTGGTACATGGTGTTATGTAATGCTGTGCTAGCTGCGAATGCTAGTGCTGTCAAAACTTCTAGCCTGCGGTCTAACTATTCTACCATCTTCTTCGCGTGACCAGCCCAGATTGCAAGGAAAATGAGCTATGGAAACCATTTTGATATTTAAGATTGTTCATGGACATATATAGTAGTATTTTTTTTTCTTCGGAATATCCATTACTATAAATATATCATTCAAAGAATCAATTATCACTGTGTGTGTTATGAATACAAATAATATATATCATATAAAGCAGTAGCGGCCATTTTGAAATTCAAGATGGCGGCCACATATTAATTAAAATAATTTTCGTGTTTCCTTAGATTGTCCATAATTGCAATAAATGTAAAATAAAAATGAAATAAGCATTTTATGTGTTCTGAGTGCAAAAAATACTCATTTAAAGGTAAAACAATGGTGGACAATTTCTTCTAAAACAATGGAGACATGCATGTTCCCCCTTACACTGTATTTTTAAGAGTGGGAGGAAAGGTTCATTTTTAAGGGGACACTAGTCTATAAAAATAAAAGATATTTTTACGTAAAAAGGATTACCACCTATTACACACTGTACTGCCAAGTGCACAAGGCGTGAAAAAGGCAAAGATTCATTACAAGTTATGGGCCTATGTATAAGTAAAGTCGGAGCATTTAGAACATGTTGAACATATATATCGTTGAATCATTAACTATTATGAATAATTTTTGCATGACCAATAGTAATTTTCTTGAACAAACAATCTACTTTCGAGAAAAAGACTGCAATAAAATTTTCCCTCGTATGAACTGAGGCGCCCTTCAAATCACAATGTTATAACGCATGATTTGATTTAATCCGTCATAAAGTTGTATATTTAACGGTTTTTTGCTGATTATTTCAGGGGTAATTGGATAGGTGCCTCTATATACCAGAAAATAGGGACATTAATGTTCCGAAATGACGCGGTGTTAGTATCGGATAAGTTACCAATGCTAGTAAAGCGCATCAACGCGTCAGTCAGTCAGTAAGAAATTAAGGCCTCGGTGAAATATCAAAGATTGCCGACCCGAAGGATTTCAGTTACCAATGATGACACTTTTTGAGCCTAATTATCTAACGTCATGTTTTAGATATAACAAATCACGTCACAAAATTGGCGCCCTGAAGACTTGTAGTCTGGTTAAGCAGGTATATTAGCTTAGTGTATTGACAAAATGATAGGATATTCAAGAAGTGACGATCTCAAAACATAAAACCATATCCTTATGTTATTATGAGCCACGACTTACAGCCGGCAGCCAGCATGGTAGGTTTACCAGTTTACCATCTCGTGATTGTCTGAGCTCGAAGATTAAAATTAGTTGTGTAGCTCTGAGTTTCCATTAGCCTGCGAAAATGTTCCAGGAAGTTCATTTCCGTATATGAGGCATGAAAGGATGCACCGCTCAACCCTCCCAAACGAATAACTACACAATTCTTACAGAAATGGGCATTCATAAAATGAACGAATCGTTATCGGTTTGGCTTTCATAAGGCAGTCCATAAATGACCGCAGATTATGTATTAGAAAAAGCGAAAGTGTTCCTACCCCCTCTTTTGTTGGTTCCGGTTGCGTTTGGAGTGCCTCAAGGTTCGGTGCTTGGGTCTACCTTTCTTCGCTTGGTTGATCTTTTTGATTATCATTCCAGAAAATAAACGGTATGGGCAACTTACCGAATCTGATAGTATTGCAATACCAGATCCTTTGAAGTAGTCAATCACACAAGTAATGAAGGGAAGGGCAATGCAAAATACTGCAGATTTTTAATAATTACGTGATTTGAAAATGTCTTGATTTAACCTTGACAAAATTACGTATGCAATTACGTCCCTCCATTAATTTCCCTCCATTCTCCATTGCAGATGTGCCGCAATCAGTGGCTGTGAGAGAAAGAGAATATTTTATTTCCAGAAAGTTAGAAACTACAAAGATCACTCAATTATTTATATAGGTATGTTAAGAAAATGTTGAAATTTCCTAAATAACAGCAAATTAATGTTATTAGGAAAGAAAACATAATTTGTATTCATATGAGGGCTTTTTATCTTTTTAGTCAGGGAAGAGCAAATTTATGTTTGTTTCATCAAACTACATAGAAATCCAAGTAGACCTAAAACACGGTGAAGGGTGCCCTCTTTTTTTTTTTTTTTTTTTTGAACGAATCGGTTTGGCTTTCATAAGGCAGCCCATAAATGACCGCAGATTATGTATTAGAAAAAGCGAAAGTGTTCCTACCCCTTCTTTTGTTGGTTCCGGTTGCGTTTGGAGTGCCTCAAGGTTCGGTGCTTGGGTCTACCTTTCTTCGCTTGGTTGATCTTTTTGATTATCATTCCAGAAAATAAACGGTATGGGCAACTTACCGAATCTGATAGTATTGCAATACCAGATCCTTTGAAGTAGTCAATCACACAAGTAATGAAGGGAAGGGCAATGCAAAATACTGCAGATTTTTAATAATTACGTGATTTGAAAATGTCTTGATTTAACCTTGACAAAATTACGTATGCAATTACGTCCCTCCATTAATTTCCCTCCATTCTCCATTGCAGATGTGCCGCAATCAGTGGCTGTGAGAGAAAGAGAATATTTTATTTCCAGAAAGTTAGAAACTACAAAGATCACAAAGGGTTAAAAATGATATACTCAATGAATTAGATAATGGTAAGGCTGTCATGCTGGTTCTTCTAGATCTCTCTTCTGCATTCGATACAATCGATCATAACACTCTGATTGAACGAATGCAGAATGAGTTTGGTATCGCTGGCTTTGTGCTGGACTTTTTTTTAGTAGTTACCTTAGCGATCGTTCTAGTAAAGTGTGTGTTTTGGGTGATTATTCTGAAAAGCTCCCATTAAAATTCGGTGTTCCCCAGGGCTCTATTGCAGGTCCACCTATCTTCACTGCGTTTTTTTTTTTTTTTTTTTTAGTAGACCTAAAACACGGTGAAGGGTGCCCTCTTTGACAAGAAATCCAAACATACCTACCTACTAGGCTATATAAGCTTCCATGATATGAGTCAGTTATATCGCAGGTGTGGCAGGAGTTATAGTCCTCTGGACTCACAGTCCGCCTACAACGGTGAAGAATAGGGCTCTCGATTAGTATCCTAATCTAATGCATGAACAAACAATTTATTGAGCTAAACCGAGAATCGTCTGTTGATAATTGGTCACCTGACCTTTGGCAAGTAAAAAGTGAACCTTTGACATTTCTGTCACATGCACCTGTATGGTAGGTTCCACGGTTTCCTGACCTTACCTCTAACCCTAAATCCAACTCCAATAATACCTGAACTCCGAATCATAACCGGCGAAACTCTCACCAACACTAACCTTAGACCCTATATAGGATACTCTAAACCTAACCTAACTCTTAACCCTCCATAATTCCTAATCAGAACACAAACTCTTACTCTAATCCCAACTCTCTACTTAACCCTAAACCTATTTCATAACCATAACCATAACTCTTAACCCCAAAATCTTAACTCTTAAGAGACACGGAGATGTGAAAAATAGTGCGCCCTCAAGATTTTTCAAAATCGATATTTTTTGCATGGCATTGTAAGGTTTATATACAAAGCTCCCACCCGAAATGATTAATAGACAAATCAGCTTCCTTATGGAAAACCTAAGAACGATTTTATAATTTAGCGTCGCCGGCGATGCTAAATTCAGCAGACAAATGCGTTTAACACAAGAAGACGCACGCCGTATGCATGTTCACCACGTCATGCAACCTGTTTGATCGGTCTTACCTTGTGGTGTTGAATATCAGTAGTCGAGTCAAAAATATTCATGTAATGTAATATACACATCTTTGTTGTTAAAAGTTATGGAAACTTAAAAGTTGGCCTACGAGTTACCTGGATGTCTTTAAAACCTCATAATCAATGTCCCTATCTGTTTTGGGGTATGTTATTTTTATGTTAAACCTTATCTCTGTTCTTCCAATGGCCTAGACTATCTTTGAGAGCAAATTGAAGACATTTCATATGTTTTGTGGCAATGTGCCAGTGCCGCTTTACCAACGCTAAGTCCTTACCCTTGCCCTATTAAACTCTTACCTCTAACCTCATTGAAAAAATGGTGGAAATATTCCATCAATGCCCATTAACTTTTGGATCCCCGTACATATTTGAAACAATGCATTTGGGGTAATAACAAACCCAAAAACCCCCCTCAAGTGTGTATATCCATATTTCTGACTTGCACCTGGCATAGAATGCCTTGTGGGTACTGCGTGCACGATAAGCAGACTCATTTATATTCAACTTTGTTAAAATGAAAACGGTTTTGAACGAAAACGCTGTTATTTTAACCACGACACCTAAAAGATTATCAGTACAATAAGATTTTCGTTCAACTGTCTATGACCGTGTTATTTCTACACTTCAACGTACGCTGTTGTTTCCAAATAAACTACAGAAAGTTAAATATTTTAATGTTAGGAAAGAGAAAACTTTCAATCTTCAAATAGTTTGCCGTTATGGACTCTCTATGTGTTATATGGCACAAAGTTTTATTGTAGAAGAGATCCAATTACACGACTACATCCGCGGTGTAATAATAACCGATCTATTTCTCGGTGTTGTTAGCAAGCTCTCTCCGCCGAGATTTTTACTACACACCTGAGATATGTTGAAACTGTTCATAGGCAATATCCATATAATCCCCATGGTTTTTCTTTTCTATCGTTGATTGCTCTGTAAGTTTCCTCTGATACATCGCCTAAATCCCATATTAACTAGAACTACATCGGTTTTATCTGCCACTTTCGTTGTTATTCTTGCACAACCACTCAGTCCCACATAGTTTACGCGAGATAACGCCGAATAAATCCACATTTTGTTTCCCATATGGGGCGCAATTATGTGGGCGAGTTGATTTAATGATTGACACAATTAGACATCTTTGTCTCAATCGTTAATGTTTGGTCTTCGAACCTTTCTTGACGATGGTATTGATGTTTGGTGTTGGGCGCACCACTGAGACTGTTCTGGACATACTTTTCTTGCCTGAATCGTCGAGTCGTCTTATCGATTGTATTTTTTTCATTTCACACGGTAGTCGGTATGATTCTCTGTGTCAATACTGTCTCAGAAGCGTTTTTCTTGCTTCGCACGTCCCCTTGCTTGGTATCGCACATCGAGAGCAATCCATTGTCCTGTTAGTTTTTGAGTGATTTCCGGAACATCGTCCAAAGTGGGGATTTTTGTCATGCAATTAAGTGGCATACGGTAGAACGTAAGAAGGAGGGCAATGGCATGTACTTTGCGCAGGAAGCACGGTAAAGTGATCCAATCTCTCAACTTGGAAAAAATATTGAAAAATGAACGATCAAAAGTCTATGAATTCTGTTTGGTGTCAGTCCATTGAGCCATAAATGTTTATTGTTCGATCAAATGTTCTGTTTAGATATTGTACAATTTCTTACAGTTCACGAAAACCTTTATTTATTCATTCGCAAAGAATACGGTTATCTGCAATCAAGGAACCAGAATTTTTTTTCTGAATCTAAGTTACCTTGTCACATCACGAATAAAGAGAGGAGACCGTTGCCTATGGTTAAGAACCTTGCCTCCCGGTTCAAGTCCCAGCAGGCAACTTACTGCGGGTATTTATCATGTAATATACGCTTTGCGCCTACCCAATTCTGAAGATAGAGTCCAAACTCCCCCCCCCTCCATGTCCCTTGTTCTTCCTGGTTTCACTCTGTTTGTTTTGTTGCAATGTACGCTGTATCAAATAATGTTGATACTGTCCCATTTAAAGCAATCCAGTTATATACTTACATACTGTATCGGGGGACGCCTGCCCGAAAAAGAGAGAGCAGCGCGCATGCGTGGCACAATTTCGCAGAAAGCGATCGGAGAGCGCAAAATTTAATCTGCAACGTGGGTAAGTTGGTGGCTAAAAACCACCGCTCAACTTAGAGTCTAGATATACTGCCAGCAACACCCAATTTTGGTTTCATGCATTTATTTTTCACATCACACTGAAAGAAAATCACGAGACATGGTTCAATTGTCACCTTTCCGCAGATACCAACTCACTGAAAATCACCTACTACACCAGCTTTTGATTTCGACCCTTTTCTTATACAAATGGCTTGCTATACTCATTTTGTACCAATTAAATAAATTTGTATTATGATTGACCACACACAACATATGACCTCAATATCAAATGGCCACTATACTTCACGTGAACAATATTCAATAAAAGTCCATGCCTTTTCATGATAAACCCTAATTTCCTTTTTTAATACATTCCCACATCTCATTATAAGAGTGTCTAGAAAATACGTGTTTCACATCAATGTTTTTCCTATGCACTCCAACATGGGTAAAATGACCACAATTTTAACATCACCACTGCCGTACCATAATTTCCGCATAATGCAACTTCCTATTTACATTCACCTCATCACAACACTATACACTTCAACAAAACTTACAATTCTGGATACCAACACTAGATAGTGTACAACCTTGCATTCAGCAGCATTACAAATTTAAATTTATAATGGCACACGCTTTCCCACATTACCATAAGCAAATATGTTTCTTCTCGATTCAAAAAGATCACTCTCACACACTCACCCTCTCCTTCTGTAACCACTTTTACTTGCAACTCACTCAACATCACAACTCGCCCAAATCCAACCTCTCATAAATAATCATACTCAAACGCACAACTCACACAGTGATGCACAGTGCTATGACCCTACATGTGTTTTTGCTAACTCGCAATGCGCCATACTCTACCCTCCCTACAATTGGCACAGCTCGTTTAACCTCGCCAGCTTCTTCAAAACTCAACTTACAAAAGTGAATCGCCACGTGTGGCATGTCATCTCCATTTACATACCGTCGGACCTATACATAAACCCCTTTCACTACCTCGAGCTTAATATAAACTACATAACACTCCATAGTCAAACGCTTTCGAACGCACTATAACTCTAGTTCCGCCACATGCCCAATCACCGGTTCCATGCCTTGCTAAAATTACATACAAATTTACAAAAATGAATTTCATTTTAACTCGGGAATATACTGTTACCACAAGTTCTTTCATATGTTAATCAAAATTTCATAAATTTATATTTTTCACTCTCTACACACCACTTCAACCACACACTTTAATCAAAGCAGCGCCCACTCTCCCTAACGCTCTCCCACACAACCCACTTAATCTTTAACCTAAACAAATTCCTCAACCACCATCCCATCCATCATATAACCTCAATCCAACACCTCCACATCAATCCCAATGTTTCAGCCTACTATAACGCCACTGTCATCTTAAACTCTCCTAATAAATACTCTCTCCCACCAACACCCGACCCTGGCTACCCACAGACCAAAAACAACCCTAACGGCACAAGCAATCCTCACAATCCACACACATTACTGCAACCCCCACACCTCCAACACACCTATCACCCCTCACCCAAATCTTAACACATTTGGCGACCATAGCAGACTTGCAAAATGTTGTTATTATCATACACAAATTTTTACAAACACCGATACCCTCATTCAGTGAATCAACGCATCACTTTAAATTTGATATATCAAAACCTGAATCATCACACTTTTTGAACCACACTTTACACTTTAATAAACAAACTGCGCGCACAAAAGTATGATTTGTATGAAACAACTAGACATGTTCAAAGCATGGGAGTTTACATTGCCATCAATTGTGCTGCCTGCTGTGTTTACTTGAACGTTTAACCCAATTTAATTACACCACAGCAATCACACATTTGAATCCTAACTCCTTTAATCTCCCCCCCCCAATTTTGATGATCCCCAAACTTCTCAATCTCAACCCAATTTACAAATTTATGAAAGAAACCTGAGTTTCTCACGAAAACTCCAACCTCACAAACCCATCCTCCAATTTAACACCCCAACAGCAAGCAACACCTTTATTATTTCTCCAAGCATGTTTCCCATCAAACAGTCATTACAAATACATATATCAGTCTTTGTCCCATATTTCCGGTGCTTGTCTGGGTTCCTTCATGCTGTCTTGTCATTACTCGTCCGTCGAACTTGATGGATTCCGCTAATCTGGTAGTACCTTTAAAATCCAATGTTTAATCATAAATCTTAAACCGGCTGGCCCAGCTATTTTCCGAAATAAAATCCGATTTTTGTTGCCATATTCCTGCGTTTTATTCCGTTTCGTCTATCCAGGGACATAAACGAAAATATGGCATATTGTAAAGCTCTGGGATTCTGTCATCGTAGGCACAATGCTGTCAGTTGTAATCACCCTCCATATGTTATGCCCAGCGATGAACAAATCAGCATAAGAATGTATTCTTGGTTTGATACTGCTGTTGACACTTCACTCTAATAAATAAAAGCAAACAGCGGTAACTCATGGAGTAAAATGCCACATTCACAACAGCCTGCCTCGTCTCTTTTCCTTGTCGTCTGCCAAACCATTATCTAGTGTTATTCATTATAAAAGTACCATGTTGTCCGTTATGAAGTCGTCCGCAACCAAAAGTCCGTCCATATCTACGTTTGTCTAGTTCTCTATCATGTCTGAAGTCTGTCTCCCCATCTCCACTTCTATGTTTAGCTCGCATTTCTGAGGCTGGTCTGCCATCGCACCAAAGGTTTTCCGAGCTCTTATCCAAATTCTAGTCAGCCGACCAAGGCAACTCATCACAATGCGGCGAAGTCGGTGAATTCCCAGGTGAAGACATGTTTTGCGCTTCCGGAGTAGGACATGTTTGTGCTATCCACCACCTGTCGGCTCTTTTATGAACTACGCGTACAAATGCCACAACATCATAAAAGGTAAACAGACTAGGGAAATCCCGTTACAATCCATTTAGGCATAATATATTATTATTATTGCGCTGATAAAGTATAACCTTTTCCATGCATGCTAATTGCATTTACGTTCATTTAGGCCTAAAATCTTTACACGATACTTTGATTCCGAATAACATGCATAGGGGAATTATATATGTCGTCACTACTCAGGTATACAAGTGGCAGCGTTCAATCCCTCATAAAGTTTATAGCGGATGTTTAATCAGGAGGTATATATATAGGTACCTAAATGAAACCCATGACAATATGTTGACATGTCATGGGTGGTTTGGGGGTCTAACCCTGTATTATATTTGAAACCCATTTGCAATGTCTGGCAATGTTAGAATGGAAGTATTTTACTGATCGATTAAAAATAACGGACAATATCTGTGATTTGTATTTTTACGAAAAACGTAAATGGGTCTACAGTTTTATCAATGATACGGCCGTTATTTTTACATAGATTACATTTAGGCGTAAAATGACGGCATATTTCTGCATGACAGTGGAAGTTTCTCATGGCATCGTCCGGCCGTCTATTTGCTATGCGTAGAAATTAGACAATGACTATCAATTCCGACTGACATGCTTCTTTGCTATCTAACGACGATAGCTTCGTGCAGATGACTTAGAGCCCGGAATAAACTTAAAAGTGAAATTTACTTTACCGCATATTACGTCACGATGTGAGGAGAGGATTTGCCGCTCGGGTATAACTGCGGGAAGGCAGGTACAATTTTCCCCGGTCATTTTTCCGCTCGGAAAATCGGACGGAAATCAGGAACTTATCATTGAATCGGGAAATCCAGCTTTTATCGAAAAAGAGACGGTAAATCCACTACCTTAGAAGGTGAAGCCGAAAAATACGTCAGTTTAGGGTTTAAGATCGAGTGATTTTTAGAAAGATAAAAATCTATAACTGGGTGCTATACCATTTGACTAAAACCCCCTTCATACAGCCGTTCATGTCTTGGTTTTGAAGAAATGACATTATTCCGAAAATGAATCCCCAAAGTTATCTGAATGTAAAATTTGGATCTGAAAGATATATTTGACAGAACCGCACCCTACTAGGTATATAGGCCTATATTATGATCTCAAAACTTAATACTTGAAATGCTTGCAATTTTAAATCGGGAATGGATTTCGCCACCCAATGCCGAATCAGGATAAAATTAAATAATGTGTCTACATACACACTCATGATGTCATCATAGAAAATCACATATATAAAATTCCGGATCCGGAAATTTTGTTGTACACAGTGCAATGCCGTGTGATATTGTTATTTGTATACATAAACGTTTACTGCATCAAAACGGAAAATACGATTCATCTCAAACTTTGGAATTGAGCATTATTTTGTTTGGTGATTATATTTAGTTCTAGTTGAATATTTGTAACTAATACAACAAATATTTCGAAATCTCGGAGTTAACCTTTAAACGTCTCAACATAAAAGGTTATTTGTTTATTGATTAAACTTATCGTCCATTCTTTAAATAAGGCGAATTAGGCACCCACTAAAATTAAGTTAAACATGCAGCTCGAAAAACATCAGAATCATAACGGACACAAATGGGCATATTTTGAATGCTGCTGATAAACACGGATATTTGATAAATGTTCAAATTTCAGCATCATATTTTCAGTTATAAGGAATGTGTTCTTCAATATTCCCTGTCTTTTCAATGCACATTACAGTCACATTGTATAGCAGCCGTATCTGTCACTTCGTGTATTTTAAATTTGATAAATTCGTGTCTATTGAGGTAAAAATGTTATAGTAGGGTCCTATGGTCAAATAGCTCAGAGCTAATACAACAAAATGTTGAAACTCGACCACTCGCTTGTCATGGCTACACGTGTCCCAAGCATTCAATGACACGATAGTAGCCTACGGTCAACACCATGTCATGATGCGTGTATTCGTTAACTGCATGGTGTATATACATTTTGCTAGTTTAAATATACGGTCAGGTTCATGTGATATACGTACCCATATTATTCTTGTTTTTCCTTGAAATAAAAATAATTTGCCGAGAACAGAGAAGGCTAAAATCATTAACATTGTCGATGATCGAGGATGAGGTCTTTCGATCATATGAGCAATAGTTCAAACCGCTGTTGGAAAAAATAAATCGTACTAAAATGTTGGGGGTACAACATTATCAATTCTAGAATCATGTTTGATTATCCGATTATATGATGATGATGATGATGATGATGACATCATCATCATCATCATCATCATCATCAATCATCATCATCATCATCAATCATCATCATCATCATCATCATCATCATCGTCATCGTCGTCGTCGTCGTCATCATCATCATCATGAAGATCATCATCATGATCATCATGAAGATCATGATCATGATGACAAGTTATTATTAATATTATTATCAATTATTGATAATACAACTATTGTTATTACTACTATTACTTTTAGCTTATATCATTGCTGTATCTTTTCATTGACTGTCTATATGTGTTCAGCCTCGTTACCCGTATTGCTGTGACATTGTGTTATGGCACGTGCCACAATACTCCTACTAGCTTTTTATTTATCCCGTGGCTATATGGAAATTGTTTTCAGACTTATCTCAATTTTTCTCACAGCTGTAATATTATTATTGTTATATGAATAATCAACAGTTACAATTAGTTTCGATGATGACTGGTGCTATGGGTATATCGTATCCTAACCCGTGAGCAAACACTCATAAAATACAGGGTGACCGAATAAAAAAATTACCCAAAATGAAGGTGATATTTTTCCACTTTTTTTTTAAATTTGATATCTGTGGATTTTATTTATCTTAAACAATGGGTAATTGAGCATCTTGTCCACGGAGCATAATTTTTCTTAGGCATGGAAATCACCAATGCCCAAATCGTGTCCTACCCCCTGCCCTGACACAAGACAGAAAACTGGTATTTAGTACAACTGCATGTTATGATTTCAGATTTGAAAAGCCCGGTTGCCAAAACAACTTATGTGTACTTATCCTTCCATCATAAAAACCATGGACAATGTCTGCGCAGTTGTGCTAAATACCAATTTTCTGTCTTGTGTCGGGGGGGGGGGGGGTTAGTGGTTTGGGGTAGGACAAGTGTGTCGATTTGGGCATTGGGGATTTCCATGCCTAAGAAAAATGATGCTCCGTGGCAAGTCTGTTTTGCTGACTTATTGTTCAGTGGACCATATCTTGAGAACCACTCAACCAAAATGAACAATTTTTTCAGGCAAGATGCTCAATTACCCATTCTTTATGATAAAATAAAATCCACAGATATCAAATTTTTAAAAAGTGGAAAATATCACTTTCATTTTGGGTAAAGTTTTTATTGGGTCACCCTGTAGTGGCTGTGGATCAGTTATGGTGCATGGTAACCCATTAAGCAGTTGCTAGAGTAGTTGGGTTGTATGGTTCGATTAATCAGTACGTTGGTTTGAGCGTGTGATTGAGATAGTGAGCGAATGAGTGAGTCGACGAGTCAGCATACAAGAGTACAAGTCAGTGAGTTATTACTGATTGAGTCAGTAATTGAATGAGTGAATCTGTTGCCTGTCACTGTTTGGTATAGATTTGTTTAATGCCAATTCTCAAGACCACTTTCAATTGACGTTTCGCTGACATTCGGGTTGATTATGACCAGATACAAAATATCACAATACAGTGTTAATCACTGATTAAAACGAAATCTTATTTGCAAGCAGAAGTATTAATTTATCTATTTCTTTGAATTGTAAGATTCAGCCAGCGGCGTGTTCCATTCACGTGTTGCAGAGGGGCTGAACAATTAAGACGTATCGTGGTAGCGTGTGCGAAGCTGTATAGACCCCGGGCCGTATGCATAATTAAAATATCGTCCTTTTTTTGCAAACAAAAATTAATATAGAAAACCCATGGTGATAAGTATAGATTTTTAGAGACGCGTGTAGGTTTGATTGTAAGATCATATCAACAAATGTCACCATGTTTTTCATAACGTAAGAGAGAAAAACTATAAAAAATATAAAAATATACTGAACTCGTCGCTCTAGTCATCCTTTAAAGTGCAGTATATCGGTATCATTAAATAGTCTGTTTTGCGTTGTTACGCTTGTCGGCAAAGGCATCTCAACCATTTTAAAATTGTTGAGATGCTTCTATGCTTGAGATAATTCTATAAGCTTTTCTTTTACCCTAGAAATCAATAAATTTTAACGGCTAACTTGTATGCCTCTTATATAGCAACTTATATCCCAATTTTATGACTTTTATGCCAAGCAGTTAAAAATGCTAAATAGGTTATAATCATATTGAAAGCGTCTTCCTAGTCATATATAAACCAGTAGGCCTACCTTATTTTACTCACACTTATCACTCGTCATGCATCGCATGCACCGTGTGTATATTAGAGACCCATATATTCTACGTATGCGTGACTAAGCCTGTTTATAAATGTTAAGTATGACGATAAATGCATTTCTAGTACAATAACCAGGATTTTCGCATCTAATATACAAAGTGAAGCTGGTATTTTCCACTTCAATTCCGTATTTCTTGATGAAGGCCCTATATGTGAGAGACAGACATATAGAACGATAAACAGAGAACGACAGACAGGGACAGAGACAGACTGATAGACGGGCATACAGACTGAAACAGACAACAAACAGGAAACAGATTAAAACAGATGAGATTGAGAAAACACATTGAAACCAAAACTGTCATATGGCGAAAAATCACATATGCATGAGGCAATAATGAGATCTACAACGGTCTGTCTATAGTAAATCCTGTTACAGATAGCCCGTTGTACAAATCTCGAAATTTGCATAAATTACCTAATATTCATACCGTTGTTATTAATTCGCCCTAACACCACTTTCTACGCATAACAAAGGTGAAATCGCCTTATATACACATCCTAGCGTGATAATGATCATAATAATACTATTAATAACTCTAATAATATGGTGATGATGATGATAATGATGATGATGATACTGATGATGATGATGATGAATGATGATGATGATGATGATCTACAGTTGAAGGGTAATTTTTATATTCATTATAGTTTATTAGGTCTTGTCGTTTCAATTATATCCATATCCTTGTTATTCTGAGGGTTCTCCTCATGTTGCATAACTTATATCCATATCCTTTTTATCCAAAACGGAAGAAACCGCATACAAAGGGATCGTTATGGTGGAAATTGAAATTTCGCTCTGTGGTGCTGTTCCAAATCACACGGGTAGTGTCCTTATCTGCTTCCAAGTAGCCCAACTTCTGCAAGGAAACCTTAGATTGGCCAGTTCTGGTTCTAAATCTGTTGGAGGTATCGCCATTCAGGCCCATGAGGAGTCTGCTCCAAGTAGAAGATGCTCCCCAGTTCAATGACAATTAGATGTCTTTTTGATAGCAAGTCTTTCTTTCCTCAAGGCGACTCTCTTAATTCCCTTAGAGACCTTTTCAGGTTTGAACTTTGCTTAAGAATCTCTCTCTGGATTTGGCGTTATATCAGCTTGGTCTCTTCCGGACAAAGGGTGCTTCACATTAGATACTTTGGCGCTACGCTCTTGCTGCTCGCTACACTACGACGGAATGTCTGGTGAAGCAATCCTGCAGATGTATAAGTTGTCGTTGGAGTTGGGCCAGACCATCTTTGATAAGCAGGCAGGAGGCGTTTAACGCTGGATCTAACTTCTTGGCATGGGTTATCTTTTCCATACAAGGCAAGCATACTCTGCACCTTAGAAGCACGGGCAAGTTCCGTCTATCCTTAAGGGTATGTGGGCGAGCACCCCACTTGTACCCGTGATTTTTTCTAAGATGTTATTGTGTGAACTACTTTACTCTTCGTCATTCTTGATGTGGGTCTTATAAGAGGAGTGCGGTCCATTGTAACTCCTAGGTAGACAGGATTATTACAGAGCTCCATGGATGAGCTCCAGACTAGGTTATTACTTAAAGCTGACATTTGGCTTCACGTTGCGTATAGATGGAAAGCATCTGTTTCATAGATGATTTGCACGTAGGTGGTTTTCCTCATAATGCGGAGCGGAGTGAGTTCATCAAAGCTTTGGAGAGTCTCTCTTCGAGCACTGTGAAATCTGCATCTGTTCGCTACATCCAAGATCGTCTCGTAGATAAAAAACGACATGTTTCCTGCACTCTAGGGTTTGTCATTAGTGTAGATGCTGAACGGAGAAGCGCGAGCACGCTCCCTTGGGGTAGTCCATTCTTGAGCCTACGCCATCGGCCCTTCTTCGGTCCGAGCTGAACAAGGAACATCCTTATAATGATTAGTTCTTTATTTTTCTTGAATCAAGAGTAGTTTAGATATACTAAACGTTCACATACAAACGTTATACGAGATCACAAGTTCAAATTCCAAGTCTGTGAAGATGAAATGGAATATTTAGTCTACAGTTAACACACACACACACACACACAAACAGTTTATTCTGTTTTTAGCGCATAAAACCTCCCGGATATTAAGACACACGGTAGTGTGTCCACCAAGTTTTAAAAATAACAACTAAAAAACACCAAAAAAACACCAAAAAAAGCATTAAAACATCCATGATACAAACGACACACACCGTGAGTATATTAACAGAAACAAACTTCCCTTTGTTTGACTCGCGTTTGACGAGAAATAGCACTGGGTGGCAATATTATCAATAATCACTTAACCGCTCGTAATGCACAACTAGAGCATGTATTTCAACCCACAAAGTATATTGCACACATTTCATGTGCAACATATGAAATAAGAATGCGGAAACGATAAATTAGAAGTACTTTAAAACGGTCACTTATAATGATTATTAGTGGCAAGTGCGAAACTCTTACAAGTGGTCTCACAGACCTACAGCCTTTATTACGAAATGGATAGTAGCCAAACTTAATACATAATTTCTAGTTATCCTCATGATGTGCCTTTTAGTGATAATATTGAAGATAATTCACTCTGTGCAAAGAAAATGACGTTTAACGGGATTCTTTTGTTCAACATCACTACTGAATCATCACTTACTATCGTATCCAACAATTTGCGTGCTATGCTTTAAGCTTCCTTCGTGGCCGAGCGGTCTAAGCGTTGGACGTTATTGATTTTACTTTGGATAGTCTCTGTTGTCGGTTCGAGTGCCGGCGTAAAAGGGCCACGACTTCAGCCACATTAAAAATTACACGAGATAAGCTACATTTTCTTTACATTCGGTCACCTTGGCAATTGAAGTTTATGGAATGGAAGTATATTCATCGATAGTTTCAAACATGTCCAAATATATATATGTATTTCGCAGTATTCAGTTATTGTCAAGATCAGGGTCTCTTCCCCCCCTCTCCCCATTTTTTTTTTTTAACAAACCAATTAAACGAGGTTTAATTGCTTGTTTGATTTTACATTAAAGCATATATAAAAATAACCACATGGGATTCTTAAAACCTGTATATCAAACAACTGTTACTTAGGAGGTGGGAAATGAGAACCACACTTAGTAAAATAAATAAGTTGATTTTAAAATATTTAGAAATCGAAAATCATAAGTAAGACAAACAGTGAAACTTTTCCAGGAAAACGAGCAGTACAAATGATGCGAGGAGAAAACAGTATGTGAGCGTCGTTCAAGCAAAACAAATCTACAGTGATTTGTTGTTGTTGGAACTCCCACACGACTGGCGATGCACTTCATCAATACAACATTGCATTTCATTGAAATTCTCAAAGGGGATCCAATTCGGGAATACATATAATTGTGCAATCTCATTCCTTCACGACCCATCGCAGAATGAAGTCACTGCATCAGAGAAGGTAAAAACGAAAAGTAACATGGGGAAATGTAATGGAGGTTTTGGTTTTGTTTTTTTTCATATACAATTTTGACACCAATGTTTTTCTTTTGGATCCAGAATTTCATGGAGAATCCGAAAATCAGGTGTCATTTTTTAAATGTGTTCGTGGGTGTTTTATAGGGTGGCAAAATTGTACAGGGGTAACAATAAAAGTGTTTAAAAATTGTTTTAAAATTTGATACCAGTCTGTTCGGCGCTCATAAGCTTTCTAAAAAGGTACAGTTTGCAAAACGTTACGACCTATTGTGTTAGTACAATAGGCTAAAGAATGTTCAAGGTCCTATTTATAGAATGCGTCGCGATTTTGTTGAAAACTGTTTAAATCGTTCATTGGGGTCATACCAAATAAGAAAATGTATTATAGATTCTGTGTGTCCCTCTTTTTTAAATGTGAGACTTTTGAGATATAACTGTGGTCTCCCATAGACCAAGTGGACCACGGCCATATTTGCCTTCTTAAATTATTATCAAAACGTTCAGTCACAACGCGACCTTATATTTCGGCCTTCTGTACAGTTAAGACGAACAATTTGGTACCACTTTTAGAACAAACCGAATGAATCTGAAATTTTACCCCTTTTTAATTTTGGGGGGGGGGGCCGTGACCGTTTACCACTTGTAACCTTGTACAAACTTCCGGTTAGGGCAAACTATACCTTTCTGTATCCGTGAAAGGTACTGATCATGATGGCATACTTTAAAACACATGCTTGGCCCCGTTTTTTGCCCTCCGTATAAACCGGGTAAACCTTGCCCCCCTAGGAAATTCTCAAAGAACACATTTTAAAAAATGACACCATGATTTTTGGGAAATCCTCTACAATTTAGAGTTAGAAAAAACCTTGGTTGCAAGATTTGTATATGCAAAATTCTCACAAAAATACAGTCCCACATGTGACTAGAAATACAAGGAACGGGTGACACCTCCTACACACTTACAGGGAACAATCAGGGGTAAGTGAACATACAATGATCACACCGGCGTGTGATGGCACCAAGCTTTACATAAAACAACCCGAAAAACCAAAACAAGAAGAAACAGCAAAAAAAAAAAAAAGCATTAGAACATCATTGATACAAGCGACACAAACACCGGGAGTATATTAACAAGAAACAAACTTTCCCTTTAGCAAAACAAATATAATTCGTATATGTTAATATACAGTTCTGATTCTAGTTCCGCTAGGAAAGCGAAGGACGCCTTCGAACCTAACAAATATAGATGATATCTACGCTCTTCTTGCCGGCCCTGCGTGATAGCTCAGTCGGTTAGAGCGTCGTGGCATGAGTGCGGAGGTCGGGGGGGGGGGGGGGGCCGCCGGTTCGGAATGCGGCCCAAGCGCACATGGGTTTTTTTTTCAAACACTATCGTGCGTGGCCATCTCCAGGGAAGAAAAGATTAATAAATATATATACATCATTGTCTACTGGAGAACTTAGTAGTTAAATTTCAAAACTCCATTTGTTTGACGGTGTTTAACGACGAACAATCACTAGTGGGAGTATCTGTACAATCGCTAAACTACACGTAATACAAAAGCATCAGCATTGTATTTCTAACCATAAGAAGTATAGAGAGACACATTTCATGAGCAAAATATGATTTAAGAAAACGGAAAGACGAGGTAGAAATGATTTCAAAACGTCCTTATTAACCTTTTAGTGGCAAATGTGAAACTTAAAAAAGGTCCAAGACTACAGCCTTTATTACAAAATGAATATTGGCCAAATAGTACGTGACGTTATTCTTATTCCTCATGAGTGCCTTTTACTGCTAAATTGCAAATAATTGATTTTATACAAAGAAAATGCTTTCAAGATCTTTGTTCAACATCCACTGAACCCTCACATACTAGCAATCAACAATCGCGTCTTAATTTAAACTGTAAGCTTCCTCTAGGTAGAGCGGTCTAAGCCGTAGGGACATTCATCATTTTACTTTTGGATTGTCTGTTGTTGTCAGTTCGAGGCCGGCTGTGGCCCACTACTTCGCATATGACATATTATAGTTAAGTCAAAAAATCCTCAATTTCGGACTAATCTTTCAATATTCTTTGGCAAAGTAAGGGTTGATTGATCTTTTTTCGCTTTGACTTCAAAGGATATTTTAGAAGGGTTTTAGCCCACATTGTCCCCTGAAAAATGTCGGCAATTTCCACAGGAGGGGGAAAGTTTCTACAGGGGAAATTTTAAATAATTCAAATCAACGTTTAGTATAGCTCAAATGTTCGTGTGGTAACAGGGAGTAAAAAGTCAATGGTTGCTGTCGTAAAATGCATTCGCTATGAGGTAGCTAAGACAACAAAATAGGCTAAAGGTCAAACATTTATTCAGCAAAGGCCAACCCTCACGGTCTTATAGTTTCGATTGGTTTAAAGTATCTTTCAACATTATACATACACTGTAAAGTTATGTGGGTTATTGGCCCTCTTGCCCTCTCTCATTGGTTACAGGGGGGGAGGGGCACTTTCCCCCACACACTTCCAATGGGGACAAAATTCCCAGAGCTACAGTGTAAATTTTGTTCTCTTACACCAAGGATGTCCTCTGACTAGACGGGTTGCGTTAAAGGGTGTGTTTGCATAAGATTTTACAGGGTTATTTCATATGAATTGCTTTTTCTGCCAAATAGGCCTTATGCGTACTGTTAAAATCATATGTCCTATATTTTTGCAGAGATGCCACTTTGCAGGGAAAACCATGCATGAATACAGTTTTTACTTGCCAAATTTAGCATTTTGCGTTATTTCAGAGCCCGGGTTGGGCCATCATGGTTTTTTACGTGCTTTCCAAGGGTTTTCACCAATTAAAAAGGGTGAGTGATGCGGAGTGGCATCTTTATAAACATGTAGAAATCCAGGTGTTTCCCTAATTGTAACGGTCCCTGAAAATACAGTGATTAGAAATTAACACCTTTCTAAACATGTTTTGCACCACTTTTCTAAAAATTTGTAAAAATAAATCTGTGATATCTAAAAACCTTATATCTAACCACTGTTTAAATTTAACATTTTTAGGCCTTGACATTGGGTGTTTAGAGAATTGAAACCAAGCATTTAGAGATGACATGTTTAATCCTAAACACTAATTTGCAACACGTTTTTAGGGACACTCTTTGCATGTTGGTGATAGAATGCTACGTGTCCTCTAAGTAAAAATACGATTACTAAACTAAATGCAAACAGTTTCACTCATTCATTCTTTAAAAATGTAAAATAGCAGTTGTAATATCACCAAAAGGTACAAAATACATTTCACAATGTTATGCCTCTTAATTCTATTTTTATGAAAAAGCCCAAAAATTGCAGAGGAAAGGAAAAGAAATTTAAAAATCTTGAATATATCAGTAACTGAAGAAAAGAAAAGATTTTTAAAAACGTCAAAAAAGCACTAAAAGTTTTAGTTCCAATTAATAAAATGATATAACATCTCCAATTTGATTATCGTGGCCAAATGGCCTTTAAGCCTCTTCATATTTCATTATGTATGTTAAGAGCAGTATAGACAACCAAAACAATTACCGGAATCTACCGAGAGAAAAAAAATGGGACTGCACAAACTTGTAATTAGAAAACAGTGTTCCAATAAAACTTCCACAAAAATACTTGGCTTTACTTAACCGCACATACGTAGGATGACTAATCCCACACATTCAATACAGTGTATGAGTTAAACCAACAACAAGTAATCAAGCAAGAAAAAATTAAGCAATATCAAACTTGAAAAGTATTCAAGTCAAAACAAGGCGCCCTTAAACAAGAATAGGATACTAATTCCAAACTCCCTGCTAAATAACGTAAGCAAGAACAAGGGGCAGTCTGGATTATTTAAATCAACCAGTTGTCTGATGATGATGATGGTTACTTAATGATTATCATTGAATGTTCTCCAAAACAAAATGGAATAGAAGAAAGGGAAAACATTTTTGCCAAGGGGCAGACGAACTGAGTATACTTGTGTGCTTCTCTTACATTTTATTACTTTATATGGGCTCGTAATTTTTTTAAAAATTGGTGGCTTTTTAGGTTTTTTGCGTTGCCAACGTCTTTTTGGTAGATAAAATTAAAACTACTTATGCGATCCTCCTACGAGACGAAAGCTGAATTTGATATACTATGTGAGAGACCTTGCGAAGGTGTAGTTTAATTCGATACCCTAATTGAGTTTCGAGAATTCGCCAAGTCTGGATCACCGGTTGTTAACAAAAAAATTACCCACCCCCCATCTGTGTACTACGTCTTCTCTCGGAAATTTATTACTTTATAAGATATTTGGAAACAAAGTATCTCGACACCAACACCAATATGTTTACTGCTATGGATATACTAGGAGCCATTCTTGACTTGGTTTACGATACAAACATGGTGTGTGGCGAGGACAGTAATCATGTAATGGACTTGCCAGTTCATTAATTGCGCCTAAATTCATCTTTTTTTTTGTCCTTGCAGCTTCAAATATATAGATTTATATTAATATGTATAAAATTTCTAGCGGTCAACCGGTAACTGAGTTCGGGATTATACGTGTGAATGGTAAGCACTTGTGGATTAATACTCATAATGGTTTAATAGGCCTTAAGGGAAGTCTGTGGGATGAAAAAACTATTTCTACACAATAAATCACATCTCACCCGTCGTTTTATCTAATATTGTCAAGTGTCGGGGTAATTTTAGACAAACTTCTAGATGGGTACGATGACATTATGTTGACCAACGCACTTTTACTCCACCTGTATGTTTTTGACACTGATTAGAAAGCACACTGCCAGTGTGTGCCTTTGAATTTTCATACCAGTGCTATTGTGTTTAGAATCATTTGGCATGCTCTTGGCACAGATTTTGAAAGCACACGGCCGGTGTGTTGCCTTGAATTTGCTATCAGGCTCTTGGCACAGATTTTGAAAGCCCACCCCCCCGCACCTGCCGGGGCTATTGTTTAGAAATCATCTGGCATGCTCTTGGCACAGCTTTTGAAGCACCACTGCTGTGCGTTTGCCATTGGAATTTGGTATACCATTGGTTTATTGTGTAGAAATCATTTGGCATGCTCGTGCTACAGATTTTGGAAAGCACACTGCCGGGATTGCCTTGAATTTGCATACATTGCTCTTGCACAAGATTTGCAATCACACTGTCAGGGCTATTGTTTAGAAATCATCTGGCATGCTCTTGGTAGATTTTGAAAGCACAGTACCAGTGTGTTGCTTTTGGAATTTGCACACTATTGCTATTGTTTAGAAGCAATTATTTATGCCAGTGGTATATTTTTAACTGGTTTCGCTTAGAAATTGCACAACACCGACGCTGCTGAATTGTTCAAATATTAGAAATGATAGACTAGATGTAGATCTCATTATGTCTAAATATTTTTTCCTACACATAATGTCTTTAATATGAGACCATGTATTCATTAATTATAATTGCTCAAAAAGTATTTGTGGAGGCGTCCATATTGGCTGTAAAACAAGTTACACATTGTCAGCAGCAGGTGGGCTGTGAGTGTCTGCACAATAGCGATCAGAAAGGAATCGGAATGGCAGACATTCCACAGTACACCCTTGCCGTTGACAATGGGTGACCCTCACCATTGACAGTAACAGTTGGGCTGTGGTCTCTGCCTATTATCAGAAAGGAAATCGATGCAGACTTCCACAGCCACCTGCCGTTGACAACGGGTGCCCATTGTCATTGTCAGCAACAGGTGGGCTTTGCCTTGTCCCTATCCATCAGAAAGTAATTTCCACAGCACACCTCCGTTGACAATGGTGACCCAAGCCCAGGCCAATTGACAGCAACAGGTGGGCTGTCTTCCTAGCCAATCAGAAGGAAATCGGAATGCAGACTTCTATAGCACACTGCCGTTGACCTGGCCATGACAGCAACGGTTACTGTGTCTGCTGGCAAAGAAATCGGAAGCATTCCACAGCACACCTGCAGTTGACAATAGGTATATTAACATATAATAAGACCACCGTGAATTCCTCATAAAAGCTGCTTTCAATTATTTTTAATTAGCGGTTTATTTTTGACTATACTTTGTTTATTAATCGAGAAAGTTTAAATGCCGGTTATTTTAAAATTCACACAATTCTGTTTTTATTATAAGAACCTAGCAACCGTTCTCGTTTAGCACTTTTAGCAAATGGTGTTAAATGGTAAATTTCAAGAGTATATGTATATGTGTGGGTGTCAGAAACTACATATGAATGTAGTAATTCGAGCAATAATTCAACACATTTTGAGAGTGGTAATGTGTTTTCAGTTCTTTGCTGATGCGAACAGGTTTAATGTGTCATGGTATTATGATGGGATCTTATGACATTTCAAAGTTCATGGAAAAAGAATGGAATTATAATCCAATATGAAGCTATCTTCTCGTTGATAAATGAACTAGAAATTAAGGAGTTCCGCTAGGATGGTTTTCAGTGCATCTTTGAACGCCTTATTTTAAGAAAATTAAGAATAGCACTGACCGAGTTGTGTTTTTATAAAACAGCTTCTGTTTGGTTAGAACATTTTATCCCCGTAATGCGTATACTGTTTCGGATGCCATATGGTCAAAGCATGGAGTACTCAAAACACCCTGGAAACTCCTGCATTACGGACATTGGCGATCTTTCGTGTCAAACGAAAGAAATAAAAACAAAAAACGTATTGACATAACAAAATACACCTTTAATATTGCGGCATACGGAAGTCAGGCGTCAACCGGATATTGTAATTAGACTTTGCTATTTTAAATGGGTATTTTTTGCATGTCTGGTATAAAGCGGAGATACTATCTACAGTAGACAACAATGATTAACAACCGTATCCATGCAAGGCGCAGCTCGGTAGCTGATAACCCGTTGATAACATCATTATAAATATGACTGTTTTACTTTATCTGTTACCTCTACCCCGTACTTGTGGGGCTTAAGGGCCCATCTACCGTCAGGAACACACAATACAAAAGAGCTATATACCACAACATAGATCAAATTGATTTTCGAGAAGAGAAAAGAAAACCTACAAAATTACTGGTCAAAATTATCACAAACTGATAACATTTTTATCACCTGTTTC
Organism: Ophioderma brevispina; assembly: GCA_023653785.1. NCBI lineage: Eukaryota > Metazoa > Echinodermata > Ophiuroidea > Amphilepidida > Ophiodermatidae > Ophioderma > Ophioderma brevispina. The sequence continues at coordinate 24,823 of JAMKCH010030032.1, forward strand.
ACTTCATTTGTAAGGTTGGTTATTTCATGTTGTTGGAAAGGTAGTAAGTATCGTACAACCGTATCTAGGCATGGGCGTAGCTCGGTAGCCGATAACCCATTGATAACATAATTATAAAAGTTGTCTGCTTAACCCTATCCCATCTGTGTTGTACTTAAAGGTACGTTGTACTTAAAGGTAACATTGTATCGCTACCTCGTTTAATTTTAATTCTCAAACACCCCAGGGTTTTTTTTGGTATTATTTTTTTTCTTCAATTGTATTTAGTTAGATTTTTTCTGACTGTAAATTTCTTGATTTGGTGTAATTATTTTATTATATTGTTGTATGTGTTCGTGTTATGACCGACTCTTTACATAATTTAACGTTTAAACCATTTGCCTTTGACAGCTCTATAAATCCTTCGAAAGGCCCCTTTGATGAAACTGATGTGACCAATTCCAGTAATA
>JAMKCH010030033.1:0-17460 GCA_023653785.1 Ophioderma brevispina
GTTCTTCTGGGCGTAATAAGATGGTGTGTGAATAACTTCTAGTAGTTACCTTTATGTTTGGATACCATTTTGACTCGATACCTTTGGATTTTTCCACACCTCAAGGAAATATGCAGAGAACCAGGAGTTGGTGTCAAAAAGTGTGTGAATGACTCTGCCCAACAAAAAAAGAAAAATGATTAAAGGGGGGGGGTGTACCAGATTTAAGTATATATCGTTTTCATCTTGATAGAATGGTCCTCCACCACCAAAAACCCTGGGGGTTCGCAAACTTGGTTTGGGTAGGGACTTACCTCCGAGAGTCTGGAAAGTAGCACCCATAGCTATACTCGAGATGCAATTTGGACAAATTTATTAAAACAAACTAGCCATTTTTCCCTCAAAATGTTGACACTTTAGCGAAATTTTGGACAATTTTGGTTTAAGGATTGAGGGACATTTACTAATTTTCCAAAATTTTGCGAAAAAATTTGAAAAAATGACCCATTCATTACAAAAATTGGAAGAAAAATGGGGTCATGATAAACCAGAAGGCTTAATGAAAATGGAGATAATGGTCAGTGGCCAAGTACCTGTATGGTCATTTGTGTTGAGAAACCCCCGGCCCAAACCCTATAGCAAAGTTTTCACATCGGTACATCAATTTTGATATGAGAGAAAAAAGATGATTCTGTGATCATGAAATTAATATTACTCTACCACAAAAAAATGTGGGCCACTTTCTTTGCTCAAAACACACATTCATTAGTCCGGCAAAACAATTTCCAGGGTAAATGAGAAAAATAGTAGGCCTTTTTTCAGAACCCAAAATTTGACACTTCTGGTAAAAATCTGGGATTCCGGGAAAGGCTATTAGCAATTCGGGCCATGGACAAAAAGTGCAAGCAGATAAACTCCATTTCGCAAAAGTTGAAGCACTTCTGAATGATCTTGTAGCCCGCTAATCTACACCCACCCACAAGTTTGTTAGCATATACATTTTGATCATAAAACCAAATTGTAAATTACCATCTCCGACCCACCTGACCCCCACCACAACCCCCTCCACGACCCAAATTTGTAAACTTACCCCTCCTAACCTCTACCTACCAAACCCCTCCATTCCCCGACCCTCTCCCCTATTAAGACCCCCCCCCCACCCCAACCCCCTCCTCCGACCCCACACTGGTCCCCTCCCGACCCCCAGGCGGCGGAAGGTCATTAATATTTAGTTATGAAGTTGGGAGTTAGAGGTGGTTTGCGAAATAACGTATAGGGACCAATGGCGACACTTCCGCTAAAATCGACCTCACCTTGGCAACCTCAGGCGGTGAAGGTCATTAAATGTTTCGTTACTGAAGTTGGGATTTAGAGGTTGAGAAATATACGTTAGACCATGGCGACATACCGCTAAAATCCACTCACTTGGCCAGATAAATTACATTTAATCTACCAACAGACCTCTACACCTTCTGGCATATAGCTAGAAAACGCTCATTTTTGAGCAACTTTTCTCATCCAACAAAAGATGTTGATTGAAGAAATTTTGAGAAAAAGCACTTGAAATTTGAATAGTTTTAGGGATTTCGTTTCAAATTTGCCGTTGCCTTCATCTTTTCCGTCAGGCAGACCACCAGTATTTGTTTGCATGGGAAGAGTGAAAGTAGCGTAGTGGAATGTTTTGTTACAGAATGGCCCTAGTATACTTAGCTCGTCACCCATTGCCGAGCCCGAGCCGTTAACTGATTTGCGATTGTGTAGTTGAAGCAAGGTCTGGGCTAGGCTGGCAATGCACTGATGATTTTGATGATCCCGTATTGTGTATCGTCGTGATTGTAAACATACTAGTTTTCAAAGTAGTCCATATACCTGATACTGTGTTTTCTGTCACCAATGTCCTAGTCCCACACCCTCACTGGGCTATCTACCCGGCGGATCAATGTGGGCCAGTCCACTCGTATACTCTGTTCGGTCTTGACGTCTTGATGGTGCGTATACGTACATAATGACTTGACTCGCTTCGCTTTAGGCATATTCGATTGTGCTGAGCTGCCTGTATTCACGTGCTGTTTCGCAATGGAAAGGCCAGCGAGTGTGTTTCTAGGGTGCAAACCTAACGCGCACATTGACGTCACCCTCCAACTTGAGATCGAAATATAGGAGTGCGGATAGAACACGCTTCTATCGCAGTTTTCTATTGCAAATCACACAGTGTCACGCCTAATAACGCCGCTATTCCAATACGCACTGACGGTCGCGCACTTACCGATAGATTGATTTTCGCAACAATCATGCTCACTTCAGCACAAACACGGATCTTGGAAATACCACATCTTTATGCGGATCTGGTGCCCTGTGTAATAGCCCCACTGTATTGTTTCGTTCTTACATTTCCTTTGAACATGACATCTGTTGTGTCTGGAACATTTCCCTCAGTGTTCTTCACTACCTGTATGGACACGATTTTTGACGCAATCGTTTGGCAGGGATTTGACGCGTGACGCGTGGCGTGACGCACTACGATGTGTAGTTTAGAACAGCAGGAACTCGTCCGGACTCAATTGGGCTAGTCCGCGTCACTCAGACTTGGACTCATCCTCGGTGGACTCTGACCGGGTCCCATGGACTCGACCTCAGGCCCATCATGGACTCGCATTCGCCGCAGACTCATACCTGCTGGACTCGGACTCCATTGAACCCCAGTGGACTCGGACATCTCAACAACACTACAACACACATCTCGCGCCATAGCTGGCAATACTAGTAGTTTGAAATGAATCCCAGAATACCATGATGTGTTTACATAGCGTCAATCTTCTAAAATATTAAATATGCCTGACAAACTTATCTAAATCAGATGAACATGATAATTAACTAGTCCAAATGCACCATTCCTCCACTAAGTTTTGTATGCTCAATCATCGAAACAGAATATTGGAACTGAAATAACTGTTATGTTATTGTTTACATCCCATCCATGGCACGAGCAAGCGAATTAAAGTAGGGCGGTTACCACGCCAGAGACTTTGCGGAAAATGCGTGTGAAGATCGTACTCGCGTGGAGTTTTTAATAGCTGATTGAAGAGCACGCTCTCTCTTTAGCATTATTGATAATGCGAATGCGCATAAACAAAATTGTGTTGCCTGTCACGAAGTGGTCGCTGTTATTGACCGAAGCTTTAGATTATGCCTTTCACCTCCTGGGGCCAAAACCCAATTACATTTAATCTACCAACAGACCTCTACACGTTTTGGCATATATCTAGAATAACGCTATTTTAAGCAACTTTTCTCATCAACAAAAATGTTTGGATGAAAAAGTTTTGAGAAAAAATCATTTGAAAAAAAATAAAAAAAATAAAAAATTTCAAACATTTTTCAAATTGGCCGTTTGCCCTTCCTCTCTTCACCAGGACCACAAGCAGTTGATTGCGTGGAAAGAGATTAAATAGTATGTTAGTGGTGGATGTTTTGTTACAAGATGGACAGTTTATTTAGCTCGTCACCCATCGCCAAAGATTTTTTGCCCATCACCGAGGCCGAGTCGGTGATGTTGTCTACATTTGGCATTCATATGCAACATCGTAAATAACTCAAAAACTATTATAAAATCTTAAAAGCCGGAGCCTGGACAGAGTAGGGATGCATGTGGCGGGTTCAGCAAAAAATTGTTATTTTATGCTGTTGTCGGACTGCTGTCAGCCACCATGGCAATGCCATGACTGCATGTCATGTCATGTGGCTGTGATGCTTTTGGCCCTTTGTGTCATGCTATGCAGAATCCTCACCAGCCCAGCACCGCAAAGGCTAGAATGGTCATTGTTCGTGAAATGCAATTGCTCATAATGCTCTGTGTATGATGTGTTTTGGAATTTTCATCCTATAGCATTTGGTTTATGGCTTTCACTGTTAGTCTACCTTTTAAACCAGGCTGAACCAGCATTCAGCAGCAACACCCATACAAACTGTACATCTAGTTCGGTACACGAAGCTTGGTCCTGGACAAAGCCAGAGATACGCCCCACCCAACGGGGAATAGCTTGTCACAGCAACCTCGGACTGACCTACTGTGGACTAGTAAGGCTTCATATTGCATTGCAAGCAGGAGGATAGGCAGTCATGCATTCATAAGCTTCCAGTCAAAACACAAGCTAAGATTAAGAAAGGGCGTGACCCCGATCATTCATGGTCCGCTTTTTTTCATGGCATGTTTCAGCGATTCTTGTTTGGTCCCCTGTGAACGCGTTCATTGACCACCTAAACTCACTGACACGGAATAACGCCGTTAACGGAATAAGCTTATGAGCTGGGTATGTGTGGTCAAACTCTGACCATGGGCAGCAAGCAAAAAAGATAATTGGCCTGTTGCCCTGGCTCTCCCTCACATGGAATCAAATCACCGAAAACATCAGATTACCAAAGTTTTGGGTTAAATCAGTCAGCCATTTTGGATAGGACAGCAGAATGTGTACTACTTGAGAATAAGGTATGATTTTGGGAGTCACTACTCTCTTTTTAACAAATTGAAACCAAGGCAATACATTATTTTTAATTGGAAAGAACAAGGCCGGAGGCCGAGTTATCCCACGCAAAAAATAATGGCTATTAACATTTATCATTTTATGGTCATGCTTTCGGGATCCTTTCACAAAAGGACTGCCACCCCAGTGACAACAATCGAACAACCCGTTGAACGCAACCGAACATACGCAACGAGACAACATTGGCAGGCGCGCACGCGAGCATAAGCAAAACGCTGTATGACACAAGTGCTTCACCTAAAATAACATCAATACGCAGCTCGTACTACCGTGGTTCAATTGTCAAATGAACCGGGTTTCAGCAATACAAGAATTTCATGGTTCTGTAACGCATGGATATTTTGTGAGGAAAGGCTAAATTTTAAGCGATTAAAATTTACTGTTGTATTTAACTTGGAATTACAACATTCTATTCAGCAGTGATGGGAGTTGTTATCTCGTGCTAATGGTACCCTTTAAAGGGGGCGTGTTCCGACGTCTTTGGGTACCCCCCCGTGATTTTAACCCGAAAGTAGCGATCTTTGAATCAGATGAAAGACCGTATTTTCTCATTGTCGTCTTGAAATTTGAGCCCTCGATCCATTTCCATTCCCAAGATATCACCAAAAAACCACCGTTTTAGAGGATAACCACTTTTATTAGCATAGTAATACGGTGATTATTAATAGGGTTTTGCAATGTGTATTATTGCGTCTACCATCAAAACCGCAAGTTTGTTTCCTACCCACTGTAACTTTGATGGGTTCTGTGCCAGTTCGAAGCTCTCATAATCAAGTGAGAACACAATACACATAAATCGGAACAACACCTTTAAAACTGTAAATTTTGTGTTTTTGATAGCAAAAAATGAAGTGATTTCTCTTCTGCACAAGGTGGCACGCTTAGTAAAATTTTCAAAATGCGGTAATATTTTGGATGTGGCATTTTTGAGCCTTTTAATGCATTGAATTCGGTCATGTTCTTGATTTTTTTTTTTCAGTCGAGTATGTTTCTAATGCATGAGTACATATAAATTAGGGATAGAATTCCAACCCTGATGATTTCCACTGCAAAGTGTCTGGTCATGATCCCGTCTGAGACTGAGTGAGTCTAGTTGAAGCAGTTTTCAGTTAACTGTTAACTGTATACCTTAACAGTTTTGTTCTGGATCAAATCCAAGTAGTACTGAGTTTTTTTCAAAGATAAAGCACCACAACGTCAACTTTGAACTTCAGACGTAAGGATTTTATTTCATTCTTTTGGGTACGATCCAGGGTGTTAAATCGTACCAGCAGGGAGTTGTACAGTGATGAAGAGTCACCGCGTCTTTAGCAGTTTTATTAGATAGTGCGCATGCGCCTAAACACAATTGTGTGCCCGTCGTGAAGCTGGTGTCCAGTTGACCGGAATTGCTGAGATTACTTGACCTTCACCGCCTGGCCTGACCCCTAACCAGCCCCTCCGCAAAACTCACCTGGTCCCCCTCTCCCAACACCTCACCTGCGCCAAACCGCCACAAACACGTATTCCACAGGCCCCTAGCACCAACAGCCCATACTTTCCCCGTTACCACCTACCCTCACCAACAGTACCCACGTCCTCTGCTCCCAACATCACACGGTCCCGCTCCAAACATCCCACCCTCTGTGCCCAAACAGATCCCACCTTCCCCCCCCAACATCCCCTGCCCAACATCCCAACTTGTCACCCGCGCCAAACATCCCACCTTTTCTCCTCCCCAACAGTCCCAAGTTCCCCCTCCCAACACCCCACCTTGCCCAGCCCAAACATCCCACCTTCCCATCTCCAACTTTTATAGTATTTTTTTTATTTGGCTGAAATATGACAAGCAGTTGGCATTAAGTTACAATTTAAAAAATTAAGAATGGCCCCTTTAATGGCCCACTTGCACTTGGACCGCAATTATGATTCACACAAAAGATGCATGTCTTCCATGTAGCACAGGAATATTGTGTATCCAGATCCAAAGAGTAATGGGACATGTTTATCATTACCTTTTTTTAAAATTAAAGTTTCACGCCTTGTTTTTGGTGAATTACTTAATTCACCCTCTTGGTATAACTTGTTCAGGTTTTTACAAGAGTTTCGGCAAAAGATGCTAAAACTGCCTATAAAACTCTGTACTGAGAGGCCGCCATTATTACCAGGTGATTTGTTGTTTTTACATTTATAGAGAACTTTAAAGCATTCATCAACAGTCAACAAATACGATCACAAATTCTTTGTTGATACTCTGTTAGTTCTGGAATCTTGTCACCATTAAAATTTATTAACCTTTTCAGATTTCTAACTTAGCGTCAGTCTAAATGTAAATTCTAGAATTTGAAAACTTGAATAATGTACATGGTACTTTTGCAATTTTGACCCAGGTTTATTTTTTCAACACACTTCAGAAGTGTTGTTCTGTTGGATTAACCAATATTTCACACATCACCCCACGCAAGCCATGCTATTTCTTTTTCATGACATTTCTTTTTAGAAATTAGTTGAATATTTTATCGTACTCTGTGTCAGAACTATAATGCCTCCAGTGAACCGTGAAAGCCAAGTTACTTTTGTCCTAAATGTATAGTGAATGGCAATGGTGGTTGCTGAGAGTTTTATGTCATTTCATAAGGTCATCTCCTGGTACCAATATTCAATTTTATTTTTACTTTTACGCTTTTCTTCATTGAATGTGAATTGTATATTTTTCCGTCAAAGGTACTCATTTGGAACAACATTTTAAAATTTGTTTAATGAAAAAAAAAAAGGATTTGATGCATTAACAAAAAATTATAAATAAAATATATATGGTAATATTCTGCTGATCGACAGCCCAAATCCAGAGGGTGTTTTGAATCAATCCCATGATGCATTGCAATGTGCCTATACCGTACTGTACTAAACACATGTCAGTACTTAGGGATAAAAAGTGTTCCAAAAGTTTAAGAACCACAAGACATTTCATAATAATGCAAAAAAATCCCTAAGTACTAATGCTTTGTGGGATAAAAAGAGCATTAAAGTCAGTATTTTTATGTGTTAAGAATAGGATTTTTATGTGATCACATGACCCTATTGAGGTGAAATTTCCCCAAACTGGTGCATTGTGGGATTGACTCAAAACACCCTCTGGCCCAAATCACAATCACAATTATTTAGTGACGCATTACACGCTATACTCAACAAGACTACTACGCCCCATGCCCCACTGGCTTCTACTGGCTTCTAAAATGGCAGCGAATAAACTTATTGGAAAACGTGATAGTGATTTTTTTAATTGTGGGATCTGTTTAGATCGATATCGTAAACCCCGAGGCCTGCCTTGCCTTCATTCCTTTTGTCATGAGTGTTTAGAGAGATACTGTAAACATGCTAAAGGCAAGAAACAAGTGGTGTTGTGTCCTAATTGTAAGAAACCAACTGCAGTTCCAAAAGGAGGAGTGTCAGGATTCCCAGCACATTTCATGGTCAATAGTCTACAAGAGACATTGGATGTGGATAAACAAAAGGTAAGAAAAATTCAGAAGATGGTGTGTATGTGTCTTAAAGGCACTATCAGTGATCCACCCAAAAGTGTCAAAATATGCAGTTTTGCATAATTTGCAGCTCAAGTAGCTTAATGAGATACGAGGACATTTCCAGAGATAAAATTACCCCAATTTTTTGAACCCAGGTTTTTGCATATTTGGAATGCTTACAAAATTTATTACATCACACCTGAAGTAATGAGTAGAATACGCCATATTTATCCATAACAATTAAGGCTCTAGACCACAAAATACCACACAATGTTTTGGTCCCCCGACAACTTTTGTTATAGAAATGCCCCCCGTCCGTGTGTGTGTCCTACGCGATATCTTTGGAACTAAGCAAGTGTGGGTATCCATTTTCGCAACATAGATGTATCTAGAGTACGCGCTGGGTGGAATCCGAAGTGGGTCATGTGTCAAAGGTCAAATGAGGTAAAAAATATGGTTAAAATAGGGTTAAATTGCTGTAAACCTTGTCAATTGTGGTAGGATGATGAAACTTGGTGGGTGTGCTCAACATTCGGTGCCGAAAATTTTGAAGGTCATTTCAATGTCATGTGGGTCATTCAAGGTCAAATCTCTAAACATGTGGTAGGATGATGAAATTTGGTGGGTGCGGTCAATATTCAGTACCAACAATTTTGAAGGTCATTTCAATGTCATGTGGGGTCATCCAAGGTCAAATCACAATGCATGGTTGTCATGAAACCTGGTGGGTGCAGTCAACATTTTATGCCCATTTTTTCCAAGGACCATTTTTGGGTCATCTGGGGTCATCTGAGGTCAATTCACTGCAAATGGTTGTATGGTCATGAAACTTGGTGGGTGTGGTCAACATTCAGTACTGAAATTTTTGAAGGTCATTTAAAGGTCATGTGGGGCCATCCAAGGTCAAACAACTACAAATGGCTGTATGGTCATGAAACTTGGTGGGTGTAGTCAACTTTGATACCAGAATTTTTCAAGGTCATCTGGGGTCATCCAAGTTATTGAAACTGCTATAATAGGAGCGTCTCTGGTTTCCATCACAGTCCTCCCTGTGATCTTTATTACTTTTCCTCCTTTTAACTACCGCGGCGAGCAGGGGAACCTTTGTGGTTCGAGAACCGCCTTGTAGTTTTTGCTGAAGCCATTGATGGCCCGCCAAATATTACGTTGGGCATATTGATGGCCCATATTCAGTGTCTTAACACACATTGTTTGCTGACAATTGTACCTAATTTGCTTCCTATTAGTAGTTTTCTTTTTTAAAATATAAAAAACTTACCACTTTCAGTCTTATATGTAAACAAAAAAAAGCGAAATTAATTTTTTGATTTGCTTTGCAATATTTTTGATTTTGATCTCTGCTTAATTTGAATATTACATACCCTAAACACATACATCACAATTTCAGGGTTAAGAAAAAAACATACCCCTTTCCTCATATTTTGTTTTTGACACCCTAATCAATGTACATGCGTACATCGCCTGTTGGAAAAAAGGGACCTTTTTACGCGTTTTCTTGTTTACGCATCATATCCACCTTTGAATACAAGTGCCCCCCCCCCGGGCAAAAATCAAAGCATGGTTTTCGATAGGGATGATTACGATAGCAGGCCAGTTCAAAACAAGGTTTGCGGTTTTCTTTTGTGCTTATTTGTCCAATAAACCTTCGAAATGTTCTCGGTAGGTGGTCCACAACCAATCAAGTGCAATTTGAGAGAATTGTACCTAACATACCAAGAGAATAAGTACTGTACGTATTATACCCAGGGAGTGCTGTGTAGTGGCTCATCCCCTCGCCTTTCACCAAATGCGGCCCGGGAATGATTCCCTGCAGAGCAGTGTCATACCTGAATTTGTTTGCCGTCTATAACCGTCCTCACAGGTTTTCTCTTTCCTCCGAGAATCTCGGTTTCCCCTCTTGCATCTAAAATCGTACTTCTTCCCATAAAGCCTTACTCGTTGGGTTGCAGCAGCCTAAGGTGCTCTCACTGGCGCCCCTGGGGCACTTTGATGAGTATTTGTCACGCGGTATAAGAATTAAATATTATTATTTACATCTAAAGAATTTTTGGTTTCCAAATGAAATTAACAAAAGAAAAGACCAGATTAAAAAAGACAGGAATCTCATTCAATTGTGAATTTGCAGTAAGTGATTGTACGGATAATTTTCCCTCATCGGTTATTGCATAACGATACTTGTTACAAGACATGCAAATCTACGACGCCAAAGGGAAAATGTTTGTAACCTGAAATCTGTATAAAAATTTAAATCTTATTCCGCAGTTTGCTTCCATTAAATTTTGGTTTGCAAATACAAATAGTCGCGGTAGACCAATACTTTCAATTTACGTTTCAAACTGTTTGCTTTAGCGGCAGGCTCTTTAATTTTTTGCCCAATTTTCCGCGTGTTTTGAAAACAATTTTTGCCCCTAATTTGCAAGCCAAAATCCACATTTCATTATTTTATTGTTGATTTGGGGGTTGTCTATCACCCTTCATATGTGGTATATGTTGTAGCAAATTCCCTCGAAAAGGTGGTTTCCTGGGGGGGGGGGGCATGGACCCCTACACCCCTGGGGCCCTAAGGGAGTCAAAACCCTTAGTCCACTTAAGTGTTAAAGTGACGGGATATTTTTTGAGGATGCAATTTCGAGCCATGCACCTACCAAAACGTTTCGAAAGTTTATTGGACAAACAAATACAAATGAAACCACAAAACATGTTTTGAACTTCCTCTATCGCAATCGTCCCTATAAAAACCATGCTTTGAATTTCTGACGTGCACGAAATTACTAAAATCATCAATCTTATTAAATAACCAGGCGTATCCGGCTTATTCACTTCAGGTATACTCTATACCTTGGTAGCATTTCCGATATCAAAAAAAAATGAGGGCGCTCAGTTCTGAAAATGTCCTCCATGTCTCTTTAAAAGACTGACTTTAGAGATTTCTAAACATTTGTTGTTTGTGTTTATGAATTCAAAAAAGTCAACTAGACCTAAAGAATGTTACAACCTAAAATGCTCCATTCAACAAAGTTTGAGATGATCATTTTTTCCCTCCCCTTCTTGATAACAGTACCATGGGATCCCTTGTAGTATGTACAAAAATCCTGTTATGACAAAGTTGTGATTTTGTATATGAAGGACAACGATTTGAACTTGGCTATTTCCAGTGGCATAATCAGACCTTTGCAAATGGGGGCAGAAGGGGTACTGAGGCATTTTCTGAGGGGGCGAATTTGGGTCCTTCTCCATAGACACTGTACAAATGGTCAGTTCATGGGGGGAGGAGGTGTAGGTGGGGGGAGGATGGAGGTGGGAGAGTGTTCTGAGCGGGGAGATGCTCCCTGCCCCCTCCCCCACTGGTTACGTAATTCGCTATTTCACACAGTGATTAGTATGTGGACAAACACTATGTATTTGCAAAAAAACATGATTTGTTAGACAATTGATGGCGCCATCTTTGGGAAAGCTTTGAGTCGGCTTTAAGCCCAGTATCAAGTAATGGATTCACAAACAATATTTATATTGTTTTGCAGGTACAAAGAGATAGAGAAGAGGACAAGCCTTGTGATAGCTGTAAACTAACAGAAAAGAAAGCCAAGGTTCGCTGTCTGGACTGTAATATGTTCTTATGTGAAACCTGTCATGCATCCCATAATATGTGGCAACACATGAAGCAACACAAGGTTGTCAGTGTGGAAGACCTACGCTCTGGGACAATTGTGTTACCGGTAACGACCACTCAAGATCAGAAGTGTGAGAAACATGATGGTGAGATCAAGACGTTCTACTGTGAGACGTGTGGTAAGCCTGTCTGTAGAGACTGCATTGTGATGAAACAGAATTGCCGTGACCATGACTACATCAACTTGAAAGAAGCTGCAAAGAAACAAAGTGCAAGACTGGTTGAACTAATAAAAGAAGGTGAAAATATCAAGAAGAAGTTCCAAGAAGCTCTCCAGAAAACTGAAACAGTGGAGAAAAACCTTGATGATGCTGTAGAAGAGGCAACTACGAAAATAGAAACAGTTGAAGGCAAGTACAAAGAAGAAGTAAGCACTGCATTTAACAAGTACAAGGCTAGTAAATCTGTCAAACTAGCTCAGACCAAAGAGGAACTTCAGACAGACTTGGCCGAAGTTGAACGTGTCTGTGACATTGCCAAAAAGGTTACTCAAATGGGTTCAGACTATGATATCACGTCCATTTTCTCAACCTTATCAGCAAATCTTGAACAGCTAAGACAGACAACTAAGCCTATAGCTGCAGATGAAAATTTGGGTTATTTTACAGTACAAGAAGTTACTAAGCTTGAGATTCCTAATGTAGTCTGTATATTTAGAAGTGGGCACTGGAAGCAGACTGGACAATTTAGTACTCTGCCTGAATTATCATACCCATATGGAATTGCAATCCATCCAGATGGCGATGTTGTAATATCAAATGCCAGCAGCATACGCAGATATGTCAAGGTATTCTCAAAGGATGGAAGTGTCAAGCACACCTTCACAGGCTCATTTGATGCATCCCTGACTGACATTGCCATCACTCCAGACAACAGATACATCCTCCCTGGCGAGGCCAAGATTCTGTTTAATGACAGCCAAGGCAACCAATTGAAGTCTACTAATGCTGCCACCTATGATAACGACAACAAACCATCTGATCCTAGGACACTAGCTGTAGACTCAAGAGGCAGGATCATAGCAGGGTTATGGGGCAACACAATCTCCATCTACCGTGGTGATGGTCATTTCATATCCAAGTTTGCTACACGTGCTACACCACAATGGCTTGCTGTCACCTCCAAAAGAGACATTGCTTGTACATTTAATGATTACACCCTGAAGGTGATGGACTACTCTGGTAACAATGTCAGGGTAGTGCAGTGCCCTCAGGGGGTTAATGAATGGGAACCAGAGTCTGTTTGCTGTAGTAAGCAAGGTGAAATATTTGTTGTGAATTATGGTGACCCTTGCACTGTATACAGGTACACAGCAGATGGTGATCAGTGCCTGGGATGTGTCATCACAGGACTTGATAACCCAGAGGGTATTGCTATCACAGAGGATGGACAGCAACTGTTTGTAGTGGAATACAGTCAATGTATGGTGAAAATATTCCAAAGACAGTGACTTGCATAATACCTGATAATAATAATATACATGGGACGTACTTACATTGATGATTTAAGAAATTATGATAAAAGTGACAATAAAAACATGAAAACATCTAATATTGGAAAAGACCAGTAGGCTTAAGACGAATGTGACCAAGGTGTTTTCACTCCCACTAGTGCCCAAGGGGAGGGGGGGGGGGGGGCATGCATCCCATTAAGAAAACCACTTTCCGTATTTAGAATTTTGCATTAAATTTACGACACGTGTGAAGGATCATATGGCAATTTAAATAAAAAATGAATTTTATTATCGGGGTGTAAATTAGGAGTAAATTGTTGTTTACAAAACAAACAAAAATTGGGCAAAATCACAAAATAATGCTAACGAGCCTGCCACTTTTGGAAACTAATTTTATGTTGATATATGTCCTAGAAGACCAATATTACATACATTTTAACACAAATCTGCAATTTTGGGCAATCTTTTATGGGTGTAGCATTTAACTTTCCCATACACTTTCCCAAAGTCGGTTTTTACTAAGTCCATAGTCCGAAATAATGCTTAATGGCAGCACATAAATGACTAATTATTTTTCATAAATTACTAATTATTTACATAAATGTGTGCACATTAACTCTTTTTTAAATGGCTGCTGGTTTTCTGGTATAGTTTTTGAAAAAAAAAACATCAGCCCACTTAAAGGGATTAGCAGCGATGTGCTGATCCGAAACATCGAAAAAAATCATCAAAATTAATATTTTTATATTTTTATTACTGGCATGGATATGCGACCATAACCTGCAAGTGGTTGGCTTGAAATCCATAAAGGCAAGGCAGTACTTTTTATCTAATTCTGTAATTTCTATACGTGCGTATGAAAATTCCGACTTGAGATCAAAAAAGCCTTCCCCGGTGAATATCTAAGATTGTCAAGCGTGATTGTGCACCATGAGCAAGACAGTTTGACCCTCAAAACACAAACTTATTGATCTTTGTTATTCTGTTCTGGTGTAAACACACAATCACCGTTTAGTGCCAGCTTTTTAGACGCCGTCAACTGTATGTATATTTGCGGGAGACAGAATACAAATTTCCTCAAATACTTCATTTTTTCACTATTGGTGGCTTGTTTGTACATTAAAGCAGTATATGGAATTTGTAAACACTTATCCCTGCAGTTATAAGTTTAAAAAAAATGCATTTCCACATTTTTTTTTTTCGATTCTCGCGCATTATCGCTGCTAATCCCTTTTAACCTTTGAATGTAGGATCTCGGATAAATGGTTATTACCAAAAAAATCAAAATTGACTGTGTGTGGTAGAATTGAACTTTCTTCCACATATATTTGCAGTTTCAAGAGAGTGACGGATTTGTTTTAGTTGTTTTTCATTATTGTTTAAAAAATTGTCATAAGTGGAACGTAACCCTTGGGAGGGCAAAAAAATTAAGATTACAAATTAAAATTGAGGGAAAAACTGCCTCTTCTATTGCTTTTTGTTTGAAGTCAACGGAGTTTCCGTTCAAAGTTATGGTCGAAAAATGGAAAACTTCGCAAATGGAACTTTCCCATGATATTTCTATTATTTTATTTTTTCTCAAGCTGCGATATGTAATTTTTCACTTTAAAATTCATATCTCAAAAAAAAAAAAAAAAAAGTAAGTTTTTAATCTCTAATTTCCACAATTAAATCTTTGCAATTCAAGCACTTACTTTCTATATTGATAATTAATGTTAGAAGAACATTTCTTAAAATATACTAAAACTTAAAAAAACAGTGTTTCTAGACTAAATCGCCGATATCTCCAAAGTGAATTTTAAACAAAGTAATTGTGGTGTCAAGGATTTATCAAAAACGGTTTATCTTGGAGAGATGGGGTAAAAAGTAAATTAAAGCATACCAATTGGACTACGCATTGAACCAGAATATTTCCACTAGCCCCTTGGGAACTTGATTTAGGGGGGATCTTGGTACAAAGATGGAACAAAAATAATTATTTTTCCTTTCTTGACCAATGAACCCCTTAAATCAAGTTCCAATGGGGCTAAGCTAGCAGAAATATTCTGGTTCAATGCATAGTCCAATTAGTCCTTAATTGGTATGCGTTAATGTACCTTTTATCCCATCTCTCTAAGATAAATCGTTTTTGAAAAATCCTTGACACCGCAATGACATATTGTTTAAAAATTCACTTTGGAGTCTCGGCGCGCGATTTAGTCTAGAACACGTTTATAATGTTTAAAAATTTTAGAAATGTTTTTATTTTTTTCAAACTGTTAAATTTTAAATCTCACTGTGAAATTTCCACAGATCATTGTGAAAATTAGTGATTAAAAGCTCATTCCTTTTTGAGATATGAATTTTTTAAGTGGCAAAAATTAAATATCGCAGACTGAGAAAACCTAAAATTAAATTCCATAAGAAATATCATAGGAAATTTCCATTTGGACGTTACATTTTCGACCAGAACTTTTGAACGGAAAGCTCCGATTGATGTCAAACAAAAAGCAATAGAAAGTATTTGTTCCATCAATTTTTCATTTGTAATATTAATTTTTAGACCTCCCCAAGGGGGTAATTCCACCTTAAATATTTTTCCCCAGCCTAAATGGAAGTTGCTTTTAAGCTGAAAACTCTAGGGATGTGTGTATAAACAAAACACCTAAAATCTTACCTTAGCTTTTTAAACAGTGTTTTTTAATTCTTTAGGAAAAAGAGAAAAAATAAATATTTAGGGGAAAATTTAGGGAAAGTTAACAAACAATGATCTACCAAAATTTTAATGTGAGAATGTTCTAAATTTTATTAATTTCATATGACATCTTATTCATAACCAAGGGAGGTTGTAGTTGTCTTATGGGAAAACATATTAAAATTAGGTACTTCGGTATTTTCTCGAAAATACTAACCAAAAAATGTGTGTTGCACCCAACCTGTTCTTTGTTTTTGTGCCACACAGAAAATAAAAAAAAATGTAGAGATGTTGATTCTCTAACCATAAAAAACAAAACACCAATCATATATAAGCTTTTTCTTACCATGTGTATGATTGGCTTAAGACCCAATGTCCATGACCAATAAAATCAGCTGGTATAGACCCAGGGGTTTAATATTTCAAAATTCATGTAATATCATATTCAGCATTTATTAAAGTGAAATAAAATGACTGAAGTGAAAGCTAACTCTATGCTTTTTGCTTGTAAATTGAAAGGCTTCAATGTGATGAACTTGATTTGTATAAAGCTATATTAGTAAGCCACTTACAACAGTGGCGTATCTGGGGGGGGCAACAAAGGGGGCGCTTGCCCCCCGGTGGCCAAGGGGCGCCAAAAAAAGGAAGGAAAGAAAGAAAAAAGAAGGAAAAGAGAAGAGAAAAGGGAAAAAGGAAAGGGGGAAGAAGGAAAGAGAAGAAAAGGGAAAGGAAAGGGGGAGGAAGGAAGAAGGAAAGGAAAACAGGGGAAAGTAAACGGAAGAAAATTAGAGATGGAATAGGAAAGGCAAAGAAAAGTAAATTGAAAAAAGGGGGAAGGGGGACAATTAAAGTGGAAAGAGATAGAAAAACGTAAGGTTGAAAAGGAAGAATCTGTAAGGGAAAGCTAAGAAGAGATAAAAATTAGGGCGAACATGTGCAACAAAATGAGAGAAAGAGAACGTATAAAAATGTAAAGGGGAGCCAAAAAGGACAATAAGAAAAGCAAAACTAATCAGCGAGAAGAAACGAAGGGGTGGTGAAATAAATGGGAAAGAAAAGTGAACTAAGACAAACAAAAAGGTGCAGCAAAAATGGAGAAGAGAAAGAAAGAACATGGATATAAAGAAGAGGGGCGCCAAAAACGAACAAAGGTTGAGGGAAAAAGTTGAAGGAATTTAAAGGGGCGCTAAAATACCAAAGGAGTGGCGGATAACGAAAAATAAAGGCGTCCAAAACTGCAAAAAGGGGTTTCTTCCAAAATAGTTAAGGGGAAACGAACGCAAAGAATAGCAAAGGGACATGGAGCTTAAAGGGGAATAATAAGGGGCAACAAAAGAGAAAACAAAGGAAAAGGGCTGTAAAATAAGGAAGGGGCGCGAAAAACACGGCTGTTGATTTATATAAACTAGTTGTGGGGAATTGTACTAATTGTTATTTAATTACATGCAGGGGAGTCGTTCACAGATAATTTTCAATGGGGGAGGGAGTGTTGCGTCAAAAATGTCCATTTGCCGACACAAATTTCAAAAAATTTCCGGATCGCTACGCTCGCCGATTAAGTTTATTTATAGGTGTGTTATGCCCTTCAAGAAGATGTGGAATGGGGTGCCATTTCAATT
>JAMKCH010030034.1:0-16217 GCA_023653785.1 Ophioderma brevispina
AGCAAATGAGGCGGGAAAAGGCGAATAGACAGAATTGGCAGAACAGGCTGTTGTTCTTCTTTGGATATGTTCATTTCATTTAGTCTTTTTTCTTTGGATTTGATGTGTTTTCTTTATTTTTTATTGTATTTTGTTTATTCGAAATTTATTTGTATTTTTTATTTGTTTGTTTTTATTTGTCAATTATTCTTTTTTTTCTGGAAATTCTTAAAAAAAAAAAAAAACTTGTTTGTTTTGTTTTGTTTTGTTTGTTTTGTTTTTACTTTACTCCCCTGGACTCTTTTTCCCTGCACATGCAGGTGCAAATTCAATTTTTAGCTTGCATGCGTTGGTATAATATAGGATAAAGGTGTATAATATCACCCTCTTCACTTTTGATGCAGTATAAACATAAAAAAGTGTATTTCTTTTATTAACGTGAATCAAAAATTGTACTCTTCCTTGTTCTGTGAAAATTCATAGGCCCTTTTTCCAATCTTTCAAACTACGCATTTCATATCGGGCACGCGCATCTAATAGGGACCATTGACGGCATGTACATTTAGATACGCGAAGAATTTCCCTGACATAATCTTTGAATTTTTTCCAACGTCCATCCTTTTTTCATAACCACTGTCAATCTTGACATTTTTGTATCTTTAAGTAACAAATATTGTCTCACTTGGTGGCTAACTAACTTCTCCAAGGCCCAGTTAGATGGCGTCATCATGAGACGATTTTGACCCTCCAATGGGCGCGGACTTTCTTCTTTTGGCGGTATTTAACCCCTTACATGTTTATCATTGTCTTTAAGGTTTTTCCTGCATTTTAAGTAACGCAAGAGAGAGTGGGAGAGCGGTGGCCTAGCGGGTTCGAAATCCCGGCGGTCACTTGAAATGGATTATTCGGGTGCTCAATTCTGATTTGAATCTGTCCCGAGCTATTGTATTAAATACAGAATACCGCTCTCCTCCATTGTTCACCTGGAATTGGACAAATGAATCATGAAAGCACCCGGTCCTTGGAGGGACGTTTAGGCAGTCCGGCATCCCCGTGTACAAAGAGTCACAACGTACATGTACATCGCAATCGCAGTCAGTGTCGAATAAGAGTAGGATGTAACCCCTGACTGTTCCCAATCCGCTCCCATCAGTCTAAAACAAACAAGCGGGCCATGTAGGAGCGTCCGTATCAGGTACACGCGGCCCGTATCACAGCTTTACTTAATTGGATAGAATGCCGGACACCACCACCCACAAGCCATTTACCAATAAGACGTGTGATACGCTAAGAAGAAGTAACCAAAGAAATTCGCTATCATTTGTTTGCAGACAGCCCTACCATTTTTTGCCACAAGTACCATCTGCCTCAGCACGCACTCCAACCTTGAAACTCACGTGCAAACTGCACATTCGTCAAATTGCCACATATACCTAAAACGAAATACGTTACCATTAACTCATTCCTTCAAATAACGAAGGCCAAAAGTGTATTAACTTTCTACAAGGGTATGGTAGAGTTCAGGCAACTGGCCTTTTTAAAAGGTCTGCGATTTTATATATATTTCCGATTTATGTTAGTTTAGATTGCGGTTGGTTAACGAATACCTACAAGTATTCATATTTCAAACATTCATTTAAAATCCTCTGGAAAATATAATCCGCTAATTTAACCTACCCCAATGCCCAAAGTCCCCAACCGAAGTTACCCGTGCCCTGCCTTTTTCCCTTTTTTTATTGCAACCGGAAATTGTTTAACAGAAAAGTCATGACAAATTGCACTCCCTATTTTTATTATTTAGGTAGTTTTATCATTATGCAATAAATGTGAAAATGTAGATTTAGAATGTCTAGAAATCGTAACTCAAACGTTTTTATAGTCTTACCACTGTCTACAGGGGGACAAGATGAATGACTGAGTGGATTCTCCGATGCACGGCTATACAATTCACGGTTACGCAACACTAACACTGAACGCCATTACACGCGAGACCAAAGTCTCATGAACATCGGCGTAAATCATTACGGGAAAGTTTTCTTGTCCCCCTCCCGAACGTAGAGTTTTTAACGCCAATTTGGCAACGAAATACATCCACACACTTCGCCAATTCTCAACTAAATTTTGCTTTTTTTTTAGTTTTTCGTTTGTTTGTTTGCTTTGTTTAATGCAACCTATGTACAAAATAATGGAGATTAAAATTCTTGCTTTCACCAAATAATTATGTTCTTCTAGATACCGAAAACCAGGGGGTGAACCCATTCAAAACCATTCTTCCGTGCTGGGCGCTGACATTTTGAATATTGCACTGAATAATTTATTCGTTTTGGGCTGTATACATCACATAATTTCAATTCGATACAAACAATCCGCCCAAAATATCAGTTGTTGGATGCTGGGTGCTATTGGGTTGTTAATTTTGTCCTACCATGGCCACACAACGAATGAAATGAACACATCAGTCTCTTGAGTTAAATAAACCGCCTCAATGAATACAAAAATCTATTCACCTAAGCGCGCATTGCATTATGAGAAAAATAGTATCTGAGCACAATGATCCAGGTTACACTATTCTTACACCTGGCCACCTCTACACAACCATTAATTTGTATCACTACCGATTATGTAATGCACAGCGGCCCCACAGTTGTTGAAGAAGCGAGGCAGCCCCCCCCTCCCCCCCCCCCCCCCCCCGCCCCCCCCCCCCCCCCCCCCCATTGCCTTCTATTGTTTGTATCTATGTTTTCTTTGTGGTCGGCAAAACATGCGAGACGGTGTATTTCGAAAGATTACGTAAAGTTTTGCCTCTCTATCTAAAAAAACTCTCTTTGGCCGACAACCTGTAATCGCAGACGTCCAAAAGACATTACACAAAGCCTGCAGCGGCTCTGCTAACTCTTTTCAGTGAGTGGGTACCTCCACGGCTCGTGCATAAATTCCGGTAACCAAATTTCTCTTTATCAATTCACAGTCCAGGCTAATTTTTCCCTATTGGTAAAACAGAAAGTGGAACTACAACAGTTATCGATCCGTCATGGACTAAAGTAACAGCTATCATTGATGTACCCGTGTATGGTGATGATTTAGATGCATTTTTGGATAATTGAGTTTGTCGCTCTCTCTCTCTCCTCTCTCTCAGTCACCCACTAGCTTTATCTAAAACTGCAAAAAAATCTATCAGAAACGCACGCGATTTTGTAGTATGTTAATCTATAATCTTCACTAGCTGAGTATACCCTCTAGATGAGTATCCTGGCATGTTTTTCAGATTTACTGTATTCGACCTAATTAGCGCCCCGGGCACTTAGTTAGTCATTAAGCACGGCCAAGTTCCCAATAATTGAACCCTGGATGACCTTTGACCCCAAAATGACCCTCGAAAACGTGACCGACAAACTCGTACGGTGAACTCTACGCCTACCACCCCTCGAAAACTTGCCCACAAACCTCGTACGGCAAGCCTACCACCATACAAAATCATATCCAATACGTCAAAGCACTGCCAGTTACCCGATAACGACCCCCTGGATGACCTTGACCCCAAACTGACCCTCGAAAACGTGACCACAAACTCGTACGGTGAAACTTTACTCTACCACCCCTCGAAAACGTGACCACTAAACTCGGACGGCAAATTCTACCACCAGACCAAAACTACATACCAATATGTAAGCACGGCAAGGTATCCCAATAATGCCCCTGGATGACCTTTGACCCCAAAATGACCTCTCGAAAACTTGACCACAAACCTCGTACGTCTGAGCTCTACCACCATACCAAATTCATATCCGTATTTCAAGGACGGCGAAATCGCATCCGGACAAACAAACAAGCGCCCAACAAACCCGAAAGTTGTTTTTTAGTAAATAGATAGTGAAACGTCTTTTTACAGTGGATTGCAATAGCTATTGCCTTATTATTTGGTTTTTATTTACGGTCATGCATGAAATTAATCATTTTGGGCTTCTTCAAGGCGAACTGCAGGCAAGGCGCACAATACTATCAAGCCATTAACTTGTAAATATTCCCCTTATCAACACACCTACGATTCCGTATGTGATGAGCAAGTAGATAAAGTGCTTTGGTCAAAGTGCAGAACTCTCACAACCTTCAGATCATAGGTCGGCCGTTCATCCCTGGACCACACTTGGTATGGTTAGCGCAACGCCGACGAACTTGGGTTCATCCCGCGGGTTCGAAGTAGCAACCATTCATTGGTGTTCGAGTTACGTGGTTATGTACGGATTATTCTGGGCATCTATGGTTGGCCAACACCCGCCCATACTTGGGTTCCATCACCCCGGGCTCGAAGTTTAACCAATCACCATACGTGGGGTCATTGTACGGAATTATCTCATTGTAGCAATAAAATTTTGGCACCTTTTTTGAAGAGCACACCAAATTTGACGTTTTTACACAGTTAATGTTGGTACTTGGTTTAGGAAACTAAACCTGCGAACGAGAAAGCTAAAAATGGTGTATTTATCATAATAAGCGATTTTGTATTAATAATTGGGATCCAGATTGTACTTAACGGAAGAGCTGGAAATGACTAAGTTTTTATGTCCGTCCCATGATGAAATAGTCCACCTCAAGAAAATACCTTTAACTTGACTCTCCTGAACCATAAAACAACTAATTGAAGAGAGTAGACACGTACATGGCGCTATTTGCCCCATCTATTTTATATTGAAGTCCGTTTCCAACCAGCCGTTTGAATTATTATCGGAGATCGGAGATACATACGTATTTGCGTGCCAGCCAACGATCCCGTGCTCTAATATAAGTTAACCGGTTTTATTGGGCCAAGTTATTTACTCCACAATCATCAACAACTGTTGATATAATTCCTTAGAACTCTGGCATTCCCCGTTAAATTACACCACCTTTATATGATCCCTGCCCGTATAGATGGATCATTCGCTAAGTTTACCAATCTTGCTTCTCTATAACGATTTGAGATCCTGTAATCACTAAAATACCTGTCAATATAACTCAAAACATAGTCGGTGGTTCGGAAATCTAAACAAGAAAAACGCAACAGTAACCTGGACATCACCAACACTTACAGATACTCGGTGTGCACACTCTGACATCAAGTCATATAGCCCCCTGGGTCAAATTTCTTTCTCACTAGGAAACACGCCAGTGGTTTCTATTCAGCGACTGATCCTCTGGAAACACAGTTACTAGATTTTCGTGGTTACCGTACAAGGTATGAATCATCATACTACACGTTCCCAAAAATATTTTCCCCCCTAAAATTCACGGAAATTTCGTGCTACTTCACTTAAATGCTAATTGGACAAAAGTTAGAAAAGAGGAAACATTTGGCTCTGCGCCACAAAATTCTTGATTTTGTAAAAAAAAAACCTTTGGCATCAACACACACTCCTTTTTTTCCAATGGTTGAATGTCGTCATAAAAAGTTACTTTACCGATTCAAAGGTGTAAATGTTTAATATTATCAATTTATACCACACACCGATTTTCATTTCCATCTTCATTGGGTCTGAAGTAAATAAGCTAAAGCAGTTGACGCATAGGTCAAAATAAACAACAGACAAATTGGCAGGAAAACAAACATTAGAATTGTAAGCTTACATTACTCAGTATCAAATAAAGTCTTTTTCTTTGCATATTGCTCTTTTTCATGAAAAAATAAAGAGGTAATGTTGAAATGTAATGTTTCTAATCAAATAAGCTCAATTGTTGGTCATCACAGGGTGAGACTCAATCACTGTTTCCTCCATCTCACTGATGACATCATTGTAGCTTTACACTCTGTTTACCATTTCTGTTGATGAATGTGGTTCCATGCTCGCTTGATAATTCCACCACTTTGAGCCAGTTTAAGCCTTCTACTTATGTCAATCCTTCACATCTCGACGGTGTGCGCTTACATAAATTTCATCTCAATATTTGTTTGTTTGTCTGCATTTTGTCTTGTTTCTTATTTAGCTTAACGTATTCGTTTCATTATTAAGCTGATTTTACTCCAGACCGCAATTGACTAAGGAATTAAATCGTTGTTGTAAGTGATAATTTCTTCTTCACTTTAGACGCATTGCTGAGATTATAAGTTTCACAATGGTGGGTGGTTCTGTGGACGCAGGATTTTTTTCTTCGGGCGTTTTTTTAAACTTGTTTTTGGCCCAACTTTTTATGTCATTGCTTTAAATATCCTTGCGCATTAATTGTTTGAAAGAAAAATTCAAATCGGCCATGGCGTTTCTATAATGCTGAGCATTATGTGGTGGAGCTGATTCAAACCTTGTTTTTGTCGCCTTTTTGACTAGAAGTATTTTTTTAATTTCAGCAAATGGAAATGTATGATGTTTCGCGTATTATGAGCAAATTTTATGGTAAGTTGTTTTTTTCGTTTGTTGTCGGCGGAAGATTTTTTGATGCGCGTTCTTTAAACAAAATCGGTTTTTGCAACCGAGAAAATTATTTTGAACGGTACAACCAATTTTGATTTTTTTCCCAGTTATGTTGTCGTCTTGATATGCCCCATCGCCAAGGCCCAGAGTTCGTAACAAAAAAATCAACTTGCAAATTCGTTAATGCCACAATTAGGCCATGATACGTTCGTGATTTAACGATCTTTTCGTCTCCAGCGCGGTGATCACTTACTTCTCACTTACTTTCCCCTTCCACTACACAAAATTTAAAAATATTAGTAAACCGGAAAGCTGTTCCCCAACTGAAAAAGTGCACATTAATTTAGAAAACTGAATAAAAATTCACACCAACTTTTTACTACCCAGAAATGTCAGTGCCAATATGTACACGTAAACTCCAGCCAACAATAGAGCTAATGATTTCAACAATCACGAAAAACCTTCAAGATCTCTTCTCAAAGGTATGGAGGTCCCTGTTCTGCCTACACTGTGAAAAGATTTAGCTATATCGTGTTTAATGACTTCGCCTAGTGTTTATTGTATGAGCTCATTAGTATCTGTTCAGAACTTAAAGGGCAACATACTCAACCTCGCCTCATGATTGTAAAATGTAGTCGCTGAATATCCATTGCCTTCTTGGTAAATTGAATAGAAATGGGTTTTAAAGACAATGACTTGCGGATCTAGGTTATGCCCAAATTGGTCGTTCCTTGCCATGGGGCTTTTTCTTTCATGAATTTTTGGTCCCTTTAACATGTTCTTTTCGAAAAAAAATTATTAATCATATGGTCAAAGTGAATTGAACACACAGTAGAATCTCAGTATTCTTTATCGCGAACGCGGAAAGAACTTGCCAATGCGGCCAAGGACATAAATTCGAAGTCTATTCCAACTGCGTGCCATTACCAATAGACGCAGATGTTAAAAAATGTGAAGTGTGTCCTGGGCCGATTATTGAATATCATTAGCTCCATTGTTTCGCTTGAGCATGTTTGAGGTTATGTGTTATCCATTGTTCACTGAATTCTGCAAATAAATTGAGTTGACATTTTATTCATTTTTCTAATAATGTGCACTCTTTTCATGTTGTACACAGCTTTTCGTGTTAAGATAATAGGTGTTTTAATTTTATGAAGGAAATAGTAATCCCGCGCTGGAGCACGAAATTTAAAAAATAAAAGGCCAAAATTGTATTATTACTGGCCTATACGGGCTATGCAGAAGACCTTACCACTTAAACGCATTGTTAAAATTAATTTCAGGAATGTACGGCAACATATTGCAAGTATTGCATATAAAGTCGCCAGAATATAATCTAACAACTTTTTTCTAAAGAACACCTCAATGAATAGAAATAAAGTTAGCAACAATTTTCTGGCACTCAGATGTAAGTCATATCTTAGCAAACTACCTTTCCGTTGATGACTTATTTTTCATCCCATTTCCTTATATCCCTTACGTCCCGAAATGGCATTTTTGGTCGCCTTTTCCAAAATCACGCACGGTTGTTTTAAGGTATGTTTTAATTATTTGCAAATCACCCCTCCAGTGTTAAATCCTCATTTTCATGCAAATTAGTGACCGCTGATGATTCTTTATCGATTTTTTTTTTATCAAAGAACTCCGCCTCTGAACCTCAGTCATTTGATTTTTTGCTCGTTCGGCGGCTGGTCTTGACCGTACGTGACCAGTACGAAGGTCTACAGATGTCAGATTGGCGTAGAACGTATATGCTAGCATACAACAAAACACGTTTATGGTTTGTTTTATAAATTGAAATCATAATTGACCATTGTTTAATAATTCATATTGACTTGACTAGCTTTGACTACCAAAAAATTGGTTGTGAATGTGCGCTTTGATTTTGTTGCACACCACCCATGACCACGGCCGGCCTGGCGAGTCATGATAAGTCACATCAAACAACAGAGCATTAATAGTCGAAGTCATTGCGGGTGACTTGATCCAGGTAGGCCTACACTCCCTAGCAAGGCTAGCAATTTCAAACACGATAAATTCAGAAACCACTGGCAGTCCAAACGATCTATCCGAATACCAGTCATGGCTACTAAGGTGTAGCTATCCGTAATGTGACAATATAACCAAATTAATTGCACACTATCAGGTTTATTTTTTTATTTCCTTAGACACACTTCACCATATTTTGGGCCCGACAATCTAAGCATACGACATTTTTGTCGTTAAATTTGATTCGGTCTGTTCGGCCCATCCCACCGATTACTGCGATACCACTTATAGCGTATATAGCATATATTAATGAAAGTAGAGCCAAATTGTTGACTAAATTTTGTTACATGTAGCCTATTTTAGCTCATTCTATCCTACATTCACACATTATTTTGGCGCCAAAACATCTAAGGCACGGTGACATTTGTGTCGTTAAATTGGTTTTCGGTGCGTTCTACCCATCTCACCGATTACTGCGATACCACTCATAGCTTATTAGGATATATTTATTAAAATTAGACCCCATACCACTCATAGCTTATATAGGCATATATTAGTGAAAATAGAGCCAAATTTGACTAAATTTTGTTACATGTAGCCTATT
The DNA here is from genome assembly GCA_023653785.1 of Ophioderma brevispina. Classification (NCBI taxonomy): domain Eukaryota; kingdom Metazoa; phylum Echinodermata; class Ophiuroidea; order Amphilepidida; family Ophiodermatidae; genus Ophioderma; species Ophioderma brevispina. The sequence goes on from JAMKCH010030034.1 coordinate 8,953, forward strand.
TTATCTCATTTTTATCATTTAGACTAAATTCTCCCATTTTGGCGCCAAAGTGTATGCAGACGACATGCCTTTGGTGTTTAACTTACTGCAGTTCATTCCCACTATCCCTCTGAATAATACGGGACAACTCTCATTCAAGCATATAGTAGTAAAAGTTATTAGCCACTAGACTCAATTTACAACATGGCACCAAGTGTCTATTCGGACACGGTTGTTGTACATATAGTTATCATATACCAAAGAGGTAAAGATTACAGGTAATAGAAATGTCCTTTCCTAAGTAGGAACACGAAATAAGTCAGTATTCACCACATCGAAATATCGCCAAAATATCGCGATTCACTCAAACTATCGGCGCATCCCTATAATGAATTACTTGCTTAATTTACACGCGGCGGATCATCCAATCGATCGATATTTTAGTAGTGGATGACGTCAGTTTTATATCCATATGTGGTCATTTTGAATACTGCCCTCAGTTTTGAAATGGGTATAAAAAAATATGTAAATCATACGGATCAACAAGCCCGGCACGGGGGGCTCTAGGGATAACAAGAAAAATAACGCTATGGTCAGTTCATTGTCCTCATAGGGAACGTAAGGAATATATAAATGCAAAAACATACGGTTAAAGGTTATTTGAAACAACAGCAGAATGTCAATATTTACATTACAAGAAAGGACTGGAAGTATTTTTTAAGTCATAACAAAAATAGCTCGGACCAAAATGGTGTGTTGAGGGCGAACAAGCGCGGCTTACACTATGAACGAATAGGGTTACGTCAAGAAGAACGTTTTTTAGCGCCGAAAATGCAACAATTTTGAATTTGCCGCCAATCATCACGTGTTGACGTCAATTGTCGCTGCCGATCAGTAGCGCCGCAGACGGTCGAAAAGTATCCGTCGCGTCCGTCGGCAAATTTTCCGCATTGTTGAACATTTTTGTGACGGCGGCAAACAAGATTTCAAGATTCAAGATTCAATTTATTCAGCATATTATATTATGTATCAACATATCGTACGTGACAGAAATGTATAATACAGTATATAATATAATAATACATAAAGTATCAATTGTACAACGTATAAGATGAACAGGTGAGGGATATCATATGCTAGGACCAGTAATGGACAACCCGATAGGGCTTATGGTTATTGCTGACCCTGTAAAATATACAAGTAAAATGACAAGTAAATATACTCAAAATTACAATAATGATACAAGTATGGTGATATGATATAGAATATTACATAGGTAAATATTAATAAACAAAAAAACAAAAACAAAACAAACAAAAAACAAACAATCGTTGTGATTCCGTTCAGATTTCGTTGAAGACCACAACCTTCATTTTTTTTAACTTTCCATGTCATACGAGGCCGTCTTTAGTGTGTTTTGAGGTCGTCACAATTTCGTTGCTAGTCGTTTTCAACGACCATTGCGGCAAAAACACGGTACGTGACGCCACATCTCAAACCCTGACGACACCCCCACTAAATTGTTTCATTAACCTTTATAGAAACTATACACTGGGCAATGATTCTCTGCTCTCCACTGTCACGGAATTGCTCCAAACGACCTAACGGTGACCATGATGACGGATGTAATGCCTGAGGTGGATGACCAGAACGTTGCGAAGAATGCCAAATTCGACTATTTATGTGACCCCACACACACAGGCCATTCCCCTTGGTTCGCTAGACCCGTTCCATGTGCAGCCATTCTTCCCTTGCCGCGCCGTCTTGTTTTGCGCTAAGGTCGTTTCCACCCGTCAAGCAAATCTGTTTGTTTCCTTTTCCGTCGCTTTGCCGCCACAATTTTGGAGATTTTCACGGCCGTCGCCTTTCGTCGGTTATCTGCCCTACTATGTGGTTGTGCCGAAACAACCCTGGTGCCGAAATACCCGGGTGCCGAAATTCCCTCCTCTCAGAACTGCCGAAGTACCGGCATTCCAGAGGAAAATGGAATGGAAAATACGTGCCGTTGATGTGTAGAGCACGTGTTTCGCATTTTCATGATTTTATGGACAAGTCTACAATGAAACTCATAAAAAACAGGCTTTTGCCATTAAGGAACAAGCATTATGTATTAGACGTAATACGTCTTGTAAAGCCAAAACACCCACTAGACCCAGTGAAGAAGAATCCCACGTTCGTGTAGCAGGGTAGCCGAATTCGAAACAATGTATACGTTATATGCATTGATATACATATGGCTCCCTTGTAAAGGTCCCCTTTATAGACCGTTGTTGCAACACGGGGTAGGTTTAGTTAGAGTTATAGGGCCTATAGTACCTAGAATTCAGATTAGGGTTAGGAATAAGGTTAAGATTTGGTATAGGTCCGGTGATACAACATTGGACCGCATTGGGATTTAGGTTAGACCTAGCCTAGGCCCCTATGTGATTTCTCGTGACAAATAGGGGGTTATGGTGATTTTAATTTTTTTCTGAGGGGGCATGTTTAAATTATTATTCAGGAAACCAAGCACCTGCTGCGTCACAGTAAATCTATGAGGACCATTGTCTGTGTGGATGGGTGTAATATAGTCAGGGGGTTTCTAGCAATAGGGGCCTATTAACTTTACATGAGGGTTAGCAATTTTCCAACACCTCTTTCAATTTCTCCGGCCCCCTCCCGTGTAAATAATGAACGGGCCCTAATTATTAGTTAACGCTAATCTTAGCCTGTCGTACGAGCTGAGTCACTAACACATATGTCCGGACAGCCAATGACAAAAGAACTGGTTACCTCCAACAACCGCACGCTGCAATGAGGGAATCCGCTGTGCCGAACTACTGGATAACCCTTGTTTCGGCAAGTAACCTGCCGTTCGGCAGGGTATGATGTAGCCCGCATTTTCGGCAATAATTGCCGAAACACCGGGCATTTCGGCAAATACCCCTGCCGTACGGCAAGTCACTGCCGATAGGCCGGGCGTTCGGCATATGCCGTATTCGGCGCAGATATGGAGCCCCCTTTTACACCGGAATTCTTTTTAACTGATGGGCAGGTAACAGTAGCTCTTCATTCCGGGATGAAAAGGACTCGACGCCTTTGTTGTTTTTGTTTGTTTGTCCTCCCAGTCCCACTGTTGGATAGCGAATAGGTCCTTTATTTTATTGACCCCATGTTCTGATATTCGGGGGGAAAACAGTGAGAGGTTAATTCATTTCAAGACTAGTGATTTTTTTTGGGGGGGAGGCACAGTCGGTTATGTGATTTTGATCATTTTATAATTACGGATTTTTCCGGTTGTTTGTCTACCGGCGAATAGTCTAATTGGCGGAATACACTGACAAAGGTTTAGAGGATGTTTCTGTGTAAAGCTAGGCGGGTGAAATTGAAGTAGCAATAATCAAAACTTTTGCTAAGCACGTTTTGCTTCGCTTGAACTTAATGTTTTAAGCATATTTAGCACATTAGCGCCCAATTTTTTAAAAAATAGATATTGCACATTTACATTTGAAATTGGCTAGCAACTTTACTGTGAATGGTAAGTCGAACTTCGCTATACTCGCATGAGAAGGAAATTTGAATAAGAATATTAATATCGGATCCCGATATAATTCAACGGCTGCCGCCAACGTTATTGCAATATGAAATAGCCGGAATAGTTCCATGTATGGTTAACGGTCATCCATTACTGTTCCGTCGGGGGTTCACTCTAGTCAAGTTGTCTTTTTTCGTGCGATTGTGCTATTTTATAATGGACCGACGAGACTTTCACTTTTCCAGGCACCCGTTGATTTAGGAATCGGGATTCCCCGAATCTAATCACCGAAACCCATTTTATGAACTGCTGCATGTCACACTTTTGAGATTTACCGTTAACAGGTATATTTTTTAACATTATCAACAATACTGTGGCACAATCTCAAAAATGAAAATGGGAGCCGCTCTTCAAAATGTGCTATTATACGTTTTAAAACCCAAAAAACAACAAAATAATAAGAATATTAAAAAAAAAAACATTGAATTAAGTTAATTATCGTTCCAAGGGTTGTGACGGAATTCGCCACTGTACCGAGGTAAATATTCTCAAAGACGTCCGTTGTCATGGAGTAAGGGTTGTATAGGTCTGATTTTTTATTCCTGCAGTGAACCAATATTTTCCGATGGTACACACATCTGGAAGGATTGTTAGACAAAACTAACAAGCCGTTTACACTGAAAGGCTCAACTTTTGGTTCAGCAGAATAAGATGCGTTAAACCCAATTTACATGAACCCTTTTTGTATCGAATAATGTAAAGGCTTCATACCAGATCAATTGAATAGATGGTCTCACGTCAAAACGATACTGCAATCGATTCTTTGTTTTGAGACAATCAAAGAGGGAGAAAGTGTCAGGAAAATCGGGCCGGTGAACCTCTTAACCTGACGAGTGATTAGGCCACTTAATATTGTAGTTTGTAACTTATGAGTGACCAACTTTCACCATTACTTCGATATATGATTGAACAAAGCCGTCAAACATTAATTTCTGGAAGACGAATAAATGTAAACCACCTTCAACCATCTTAGATTTTCAATATTCCTTAGTGACAAAATCCGAAACATTTGCATTGACAAACCAGACTGGAAAACAATCAACAGATGTAATATTGAAATTCCGAGTGGTTGTAATAATGTTGAGGATCTGATAGTGGATTCTTCCTCTTCCGCAATAATGACAAATAAATTTTGGCGATATATTACCTATTCGTATCATTTTCTTTTCTTTGTTGAATGCTCATTTGTCCGTTTTGTTTTTTTTGGAATTTATTTAGTGCTGTTTGCCTTGCATGTATTTTCTTCGTGAGAAAAGTGACATTTTTTTTAATTCATGGCCTAACTGATCGACATCCGCCACAAAGAATTTCATTGATTAGAGAGTAAAAGATTTACCCTCTCAGAACGAATGGAAACGTCGACACGCCCCAAAAACTTTTAATAAACTGACAGGAATCAAAATCCTAGCTATAGTAAGTGGTGTAAGTGAAGACAACTAATACTCGCAGAATTTTAATTTGAAACTAGAGACGTAGTTTCATAGATGAACAAGTACCCTTTTCCCTTGGGTATTGCCCTTCTTTACAGTTTGCTATGGACTAGATGGAGGACGTAACTATCAAAGATTCTCAGATCACTGTATCGTCGGTGTATGCTAACAATCAGTGCTAAATATACGTTCACATGGCCAGATAACATAGTTTTGCGATCATGGCTACCCTGATATTTACGATGCCTGAATACTGTAGTCGTGGATACGTATTAATCTTACTAGCCCACAACTGTTAGGGTGTAATACAGCGAGGATGATGTTGGTACTAGATGGGTAGAAAACGTGTTTTATTAGTACGCCTATACCTGGCTCTGGACTATTATTTATCTACGATGGAATTGGAGAACAAAGTTTGTGTAATACTATATATATTGTTACAAAAGGATACGAATATTACTTTATGTAAATTTTGATATTTTGTACGACGGTCTGTCCTCTAAGAAGATTTTGCTATAGAAGACTGGATTATATTCTTATACGTTGTTTATTATCTTGTTATTATTATATGAGCTATTCAGCATTAAGGCGAAATATCTTTTGTTATGCACTGAAGTTGGCGTTAGGCGAAATTCTGTATCCTCTTAAGGTTTCCACTGGTGCCATGTATTTCCGTCAAGGATGTGAATATTAAAATTTGCACCATGAATGAAATAACCAAGGCGATGAATTAATTTCAATAATAAAAAGACTCCTATAACCTACTGAATAATTCAACCTTCCCGTTAAGTATCACTTTTTAGAGATTAGTATTATCTTCTTCATTAATTATTATTGTTATTTTTTTGTTTGTAAATATTATTATTTATTATTATGTGCAGCTCTTCATCTAACACTGGTAAACACCCCGTTCCCATTTGGTTTGGTCAGTCAGTTTACACTAGCGTTATCTAGATAATATCGAACACTTGTGGTACCATACAAGCCGCTGGGTGTGGAAAATTGAGAGAAGATTCTGGGATCATGCACAACTTAAAATGTAAAACACACTGGAATGCTTTCTCGCTGAAAGCAGTGCACTATGCTGAATATGTATATGAATCTAAAGTTCTTTGGGATAATTTCTTTGGAGACCTTTTTCGTTACCCGTTCATTAAATCATACACACTGGTCATAAAAAGCCCAAGACAAGGAAATCCATTGACCACCACTCCGCTCCATCTTTAACTGTTCGCAGTAACCAATATAAATGTGATAAAACAAGAAATAGTTATCCATTAAACGTGGATATCCTAACTAAGTTTCCCCAGTAACACGTACAGCACGGGTAGCCAGTACACATACAACATGGAGTTTCTGTATCCCGTTACCACGTTCACAGGGATTTTCTGTATCCATTATCCCAGTTAACAAATATCATCACATATGGATTTCTGTATCATCTTTGTCTCCGTATACAATACAACCTGCAGATATAACTTTCCTGGGTAACAAGTACAGCACGGTTATCCCGTAACAACTACGCAGGGATTTTCTGTGTCTAGCACCATATTTTTCTCTCAAAACTTCACGTTAAACTGCATTAAAAACCAATTTGGCGTATTCCAAAATTCCGGTAACAATACAACAGGAATCTAATCAGTGTAAAGTATATTGAGCATACAGCCTGAGCTCACTGGTATCCCGGTAGGGATTTTCGGTGTCTAGCACAGATTGCTTTCTCAAACAACTTCACGTGTTAAACTCTTGACACTTGAGATATTTGCGCCCAAATTACCGGTAACCAATCCACCAGTAATCTCTCAGTGATAAACACATGAATACGCTGAGCTCCCTTACCCTATTCTCAACTCTGAGAATGACATATACCGAATTTAGGATTTCCCGGGGGTGCAGCCGTTCGCAACATGTTTAAGTTGAAACATTGAAACATTAATGGTTCGGCCACGCCAACAGCGGCCGAGAAGAATGATAAACTATGTTGATAAATGAATGGAAAGAAAGAAAGCATTTTATTTTATTTAATCATTATTTATTATTATTTATTCCTTTATTTATATGTTAAAAAGCATTATTGTTGTATGTTTGTTTGTTGTTGTTTTTTTTTATATTTTTTTTTTTTTATTATTATTATTTATTTTGTTCCTTTTTTTTTCCTTTTTTTTTTTTTTATTATTATTATTATTATTATTATTAGTCACAATACTTCCTATATTCACGGGAATAAATAACCCCCTGCCTTTCCCACCCGGGCAAGCGAAAAAAATGATGTTTGCCAAGTT
>JAMKCH010030035.1:0-17004 GCA_023653785.1 Ophioderma brevispina
ATTAAAGCTTAGAACTATGTGAGGTCAAATGTCACACACCAAGGTCAAAGGTCAACGGGAGATCAAGTTGTAAACAAGGTGATTGGTTCTAATGCAATCTTATGCTCATGTATCAAACATCTACTTTAATTCAGTTATGAGATTTCTTTTTATACATGTTTCTGTAATAAAAGTGCAACTTAAAACTAGAAAACCATCTACTCCTTTAAATGCTTTTTAATGTTATTCTTATTTCTTGTAAAATTATGCCTGGCGACCCGACACAGTTTTTTTTAAATACTTGTTGTCTTACAGTTATGGGTAAAAGCAGGCGAGACTTGTGGTTCGAGAACCGCCTTGTCAAGTTATTTATCAATGAAACTAAAACCTATAAATTAGCCCACTGCAATTTAATTAACATATGTTGGAATCAGATAATAAACTGGGTGGGTCACTTTGGGCCATTGGACAGCCTGAATTTACGGGGTGGGTCAAACTTTCTATGCTATTTACCTCGCTGTTGCATGGGTATAAAGTTTGTGTGAAAATATTCTTCGGGAAACGAATCCATCAACAGGAGTAGGAAGACCTTGTCCACTTAAGTGTTATAATCGACCCGCGCAGCATGTGACCCAAATCTGTGAACACCCATATTGGCCTTATGTCAGCGGTTCTTCTGACCAAGTCTAGTGATAATAGCAATTGATTTATTTGTGGCACAAGAATTTATAGATTTTCAAAGAATGGCTCCTTTAATCAGCCCTGTGACCTTTGACCCAAGTCTGTGAACACCCCATACTTGGTTATTCTGACCAAGTGTAGCAATTATAGTAATTGATTTGTGACACAGGAAGCTTGGGAATTTACAGACTTTTATTTGCACATGACATTTGCCCACAATCTGTGTAAACCCCATTTGGGCCTTTGGTTAGTGGCTCTTCTGACCAAGCAAGTCTGGTGATTATAATTTCAATTGGTGGCACAAGGATGAATGTTATAAACTTTCAAAGAATGCCCCTTTAATCAGCCCAAGTTTTTGAACACCCCATATGGGCTTTGGGTTAGCGGTTCTTCTATCCACGTCTGCCGATTATTAACCAGCCGGTGCTTAGGCACGGCTGGTTCTTGTTTGTAGTCGGTTTCTTCTTCTTCCGGCAATGCAAAATGCTGCTAGTGCCAATTGCTTGGGCCAATTTTAACCAAATTCAATCCAGAGGACCACTGACCCCAGCCTAATAAGGGGTATACACAGATTTGGATTCAAGGTCATTTGAAGAGAAATATTAAACTTTTTTGTCAAGAAAAATCTAGAAAATCTTTTTTCTCCCACGATTCAAGAGCTCACCAAAATGAGTCACAAGGACCCCCAAATCATGCTTCATATGGGGTGTACACAGATAGTGTTTCAAGGTCACATGGGAGGATAGGGGAAATTTTGTGCCAAATAGGGTATGGGGTCCATTTTTGTGCTTGTTTTAAGATCCTGTCTTATGCCACTAATGCCAGTATGAATGCCCCTAACCTTGGGTCTGCAAGAGCTATAATTTCTTTGACTAATAAAGCCTTGCATTCACTTCGAAGAAAAGCTTAAAGGGACACAATGTCTATGTCTTCCCACCATCTCACACGTTGCCTGTGTCTACTCCTCCTTCCAAGATATTAATAGCGAAGTCCATTTATTATCTGTTCTCCTGGTGATGTGTCCTGCCCACCTCCACTTATTAAGCTTGATGATTTCCAGAATGTCTTGGGCTTGTGTTTGTTCCTTTACCCAAGCATTTGTTTTTCTGTTTTTATAGGTAATTCCAAGCATATTCCTTTTTATGTTATGTTGAGCTGCTGCTATCTTCTTCTCCAGTTTATTTGTGGATGCCCAGGTCTCTGCTCCATATGTCATTGTTGGCAAAATGCTTTGATTGAATACCTTCCTTTTTAGACTCACTGGTATTTCTCCTCTCATGATGTTACTCAGGTTCCCATATTGGCACCAACCCAGTCTAATATTCTCCTCCTTATCTCCAGTTCTTGACTGTTCCTTCAGGCTAATTCTCTGCCCCAAATAGATGTATTCGTCTCCTTCGTCAATTTTGTTCCAGTCTACAGTAACAGGTCTTTGGGCTACCAGTGAATTTGTCTTAACTTTTGTTTTCTTCATGTTCATTTTCAGTCCACAACATCTGCTAGCATCTGCAGTTCCTTGAGCATATCCTCTACATCACTTAGCTACAATGTCATCTGCAAACCTCAAATGATTGAACATTTCTCCATTAATATTTATTCCTCTGCTTTCCCAGTGAAGTGAGCGAAATATGCTCTCCAAACAAGTTGTAAATAGTTTGGGTGAAACTCTCCTTGTCGAATGCCTTTCTTTATGTTAATCTTCACACTCTGTTTGTGCAGTGTAACTATGGTAGTGCAGTTGGTGTAAATATTCATGAAGATTCCTATGCATTTCTGATGAATCCACCATTCTTGTAATACCTGTAGTACTGATTGTGTCTCAACTGAATCAAACGCTTTCTCATAGTCAATGAAGACCAAAGAAGTGGTTTGTTGTATTCCTGACATTTTTCTTTGAGTTGATTTAGAGTGTGAATATGATCTATGGTTGAGTAGTTACTTCTAAATTCTGCTTGTTCTCTGAGTTGGTGGCTATCAAGTATGTTTTCCATCCAGTTTGGTGAATAATTTGTAGACATTTGAGAGGAGATTGATTGGTCTGTAGTTTTTAAGGTCCCCTTTATCGCCCTTTTAATCAGAATGATCATGTTAGCTTCTTTTTAATTCTCTGGAACTTTCCCCTGCCCTATGCAGGCTGTATATAACTTTGCCAACTCCTTAGCAATAACATCTTTCCATTCTTTAATGGTATTAAAATGTTGTTTTGGGGCTATAAAGCCCTATTTTCAGTTCTGGATATATCATTTGCAGACAAAATAACTGAACTTGGATTCGGTCCCTCTTTGTCATCCGTAGGTTTGTTCTCATGTTTCTCTTTAGCTATTTGAGTGAGTTTAGCTGCTTCAGTTTTTCCCGTTTCTTGCACCATCTTTGTGAGAAGAGATGACTGTTTCTGCAGCAGGATGTATGGCTTATCAAACTCAACAAGTCTCCCGCTGTCTAGCACCTGCAAGATAAAAGGCAAATCTATTTTATTCCTGTGGTTATGTTTTGAAACCCATCAGGACGTATGGCTTATCAAACTCAACAAGTCTCCCGCTGTCTAGCACCTGCAAGATAAAAGGCAAATCTGTTTTATTCCTGTGGTTGTGCTTCAATACCCATTAATATTTGCTGGGTAGTATTATATATTTAAAAAAAAAAAAAAAAAAAACATTTGCAGACAAAATAACTGAACTTGGATTCGGTCCCTCTTTGTCATCCGTAGGTTTGTTCTCATGTTTCTCTTTAGCTATTTGAGTGAGTTTAGCTGCTTCAGTTTTTCCCGTTTCTTGCACCATCTTTGTGAGAAGAGATGACTGTTTCTGCAGCAGGATGTATGGCTTATCAAACTCAACAAGTCTCCCGCTGTCTAGCACCTGCAAGATAAAAGGCAAATCTGTTTTATTCCTGTGGTTGTGCTTCAATACCCATTAATATTTGCTGGGTAGTATTATATATTTTTGAGAAGTGCTTAAGTGCTCAGGTTTCAACAATGTACCTTACATCGTTATGATACTTTTAACTTCAAGTTGTATAGAAACACCAGTGAAAATATGTGGCAAAATTGGTGTTTGGCCATAAAAGATGTTCGTTTTACATGTAAGTAGGCTGTGTGCCTTTTCATAAATTTTATTTTTTGACCAAATGTCTCAAAGACAGAAAATTTCATTTTTAAAAATATAAATGATCCCAAATCAATATTTTTGTTTGTGACTCATTTGACTTATCATTTCATGTGATTTTAGGCATTTCTTAGAAAAAAAAATTAAAAACCTTAAATAAAAAGCATTTTGGTTTGGGGGCTACCTACTGGAAACAAGCTTTTTGTGCCTAATGCATGCAACTTATGACCATGTGTTTTACTGTTATAAAAAAAATTAGGCAAAAGAAAAAGTATGTCTCAGCTTCCAACAAGCTAAACCCTAAGCACTGTGCAATTTATTATTAGTGAAAAAAGTCATGCACTATGCAGAATTTTTTAATTGCATTTTAGACAATATTTTTTGGTCAAATTTGCAGCCAAATTTTCTTTTTCGTGACCAGTTAAGAAAATGTTAAAAATCTCTTGAAAACATTAAAGGTGCTTGTTCCGATTGTCTTTAGGACCCCCCCTGATTTACCCGGAAGTAGTATCAATTTTGATATCAGATGAAAGGCCGTATTTTTCTCATTGTTTCCTGAAATAGCAGCTTTCAAATCCATTTCTTTCTCAAGATTAAAAACTACCGTTTTAATGGTTAACCATCAATATTAGCACAAAAGTGAATATGGCGTTGCACTATGCATTATCGCATCTATCATCAAAACCGCAAGTTTGTTTCCCACGGTACTTGATGGTCTGAGTGTACAGGTGTCAGGCTCTCATATAGAGTAGAGAACACGATATACAAAAAATCGGAACAAGCACCTTTAAAAAAAATGTGGGAAATGTGATTGTTTTATATACACCTATGTGCATGGGAAGCAAACCCCTTTTATTTCTTGGCCTTACTATCAAAGTCCATGACTCTATTTAGCCTATGCACGATGATTCCTACACTTATTTCTTACAAGACTAGTATTCTATTAGAGTCTATTATGGGATTTAATCTATGAGCTACACTTAGGCGATGAAAAAAAAAGTTTTACGGGCCTGACCAACCTAGATTTTGCATTTTGGAAGATATTTTTTCGTTTTGCCAAAATCGTGTAAAATCAGCCTTTTTTTTTAAACTATGTTTCTAAAAATTGTTCATTTTTTTCTCAAGATATTTTTCAGATTTTGGGGCTATTTTAGGCCACTTTTAACCACCAGAGGGGGAAAAATTGCCTGCCCGACCCTACTTGAAAGATCTACCAGCCCGAAAAACTTTGTTTTTCGTCACCTTAGCTACATTAATTTATTAGCAGTATTCTATCAAAGTATATGACTGTATTAAATCCATAAACAACTTGGTTATTACATTTAAGAATTTAGATGCAAAAAGATATACCATATTTTCCTAAACTGAGATACCGATGGCCAATTCTAATATACAATAATTTCTTACCAGTATTCTATCGGAGTCCATTACTGTATTCAGTCTGTGAGCTACGGTTAAGACTGTGCATTGTCTAAATCGTTGTCGTATTGTGGTCTGTATCAATTTGTCAGTTCTGTAATTTAAGACACAAGGCTTAGTAAAATGGAATGCACCTGTACCGTTGATAAGATAATTGAAATTAATTTAATAAATATCACTTCCATGAAAATCATGTGAAGCAGGGGCTGTGCCAGTAGGTTGGCAAGGGGGGGTGCCCCATAGGTGTTTTAAGCAATAAATTGTGTAAAAATAGGTTTTTTACCTATACAGACTGTCCCAATAAAAACTCTACAATCAAACTAAAAATTATAAAAAATATAAACCGTGCATTTGTTAGAGTAGTTCTCAAGCTAAATCCTCGCTTTTATTCCATCCAATTTGATGGACCATAACCGGAGATATTGTCAATTGAAACACAAAGGATATACCACTTGGGCCAGTTTCAACTGGTAAGGTTAATGAAATTGATGGGTATAAGGCTGTTGTGTTTGTGTGTAGCATCATAGTGGATTAAACCGTTTTCAAACAAAAGAATATTCTAGAGATCAGAGTGAATGTATTTTCATGCATTGAACTAATCAATACATTATTTTTCAAACAGTGAAAGAACCAGAAATTATGTTGTGGGAGAAATGGGGGGACTCATTCTCAAGGGACAATAATCAGGAAATTCATCTAAATTTTGGGAATTTGACTGCTGAAACTAATGGAACAGCCACAAGTCTCTGTTGGGGGAAATGTGCAGATAATGCTCTAATATGGAGTGCCAATTTACCCTTCCCCTATTCCTCACTCAAATACCAGGGGGGGGGAACATAATGAAGAAGCCGGTGTTGAACAAAGAACAATAAAGGAAAGGATATGTTGGTGTTCAAAGGTCTCAGTTTACTTTCATCAAGGGTGTTTTTATGGTTCTACATTCTGCTGAAACCTGAAATAAGACTAAGACAACAAGACTGTTTGGAATTGAATTTACCTATGCTTCATATATTTTTTGGCAATTGTGATATTATAAAGTTATAAATTATGTTATATCACAAAAGCAGCATTTTATACCTATTTTTTATTTTAATTTTCAATAAAGAATGTCTTGAAGTTGATTTTCAATGACAACTCTGTTGATATCAGAATAGTCGAAACTGGCCCAACAGGTTTTTCAAGTGTCTCAGATAATTGGCCGTAACTCTTGAACCAGACCCCCAAATTACATCAGCTAAAAATCTTATGAAAGCTGGAACATTCCTAAAAAGAATCAATTGAAGTTCAGGAGAGATGCACTTATGTGTTTGGCCAAAAAAATTAATCTTTGATTGTATAGTTTTTTGGGACAGTCTGTATGAGTTAATCTTGTAATGTTTTGCCCCCCCCCCATGATTTTACCCTGGCGCCACTCATGACGTGAAGAGACACAGAAATGTAATGATACTTTACATCCTCATTTATAAAACCAGAAAACAAGAAATACCAACAGCAACACACTTTTTACCACTGACTTCATCCTGTGTAAATTTTACGCAATTTCATTGCGGGCAAATATTATTTTTCTTAAAAAGCTAGTTTAACACGTTTCACTATGGAGAATGAGTATAAAGATGCCGCTATAACGTAAAAATCGATCTTTGTCACCCTGTATGTATGGCAAAATTTCTGTGATGGATTTTTCTGAATTTGCAAAGGTAATGATTAAGGGCTGACTCAGAGATTTCCCGAGGAGGGTGCCCTCAATTTTCGAACAAATCATGTTTTTTTTGCATATACATAATGCTTGTAAATATAATAATCACTGTGTGAAATAACTAACTTCAAATCAAAGTCCTTCATATAAAAAATCACAACTTTGTTATAAAATTCTAGATCCGGAAATTTGTTATACACGGTACCCTATGGCAGTGTTATACTGTACATAAACATGTACTGCATGAAAACGAAAAATCCGATTCATCTCTAACTTGGAATTAAGCATTTTAGGTAAATATCTTTAGACTATTTTTAATTACTACACAAAACAATTATATTTTGAAATCTCTGAGTCAGCCTTTAAGGCATGTCCCTACCTATATCAGTTGTCAAAATTGTGTTGCCACTGCTTGAAATTGCTATAAAAATAAAAGAGGATTGAATACTTTAGTAGAGAAGTCCGTTATGGCAAAATGCCTCCAACCTTTCACCTAGGGTTATGGCCATTATTGGGTTACATGGAGTCGTATGGGTATTACACAGAGCCATGAGGTACCAATATGCTATGTGAAAATTTGATTTAAGAGCATACAATAGTAAAAATTTTGGCTAAGTGTTTTATTCTACTTACATTATTAGATGATTTCTAAGCCATCACTTGCAACTGGCATTTTTCTATCAGATTGGAAGACTGCCAAAGTTGTCTCCATTTTTAAATTGGAACCACAAACCTGATGCAGAAAGAAAACTAACCATCCTTCCTTCGGTTATAAGTACTGTCTCAAAGATTATAGAAATGCAGTCACGGTCAAATGTACTCCTATAGTAATAATTCCTCATTCCAGTCAGTCAGGTTTCTGCTCAATTTCTCGTTAAGGCCTACTATTATTGATGTTCAAAATTTATTCTTAAAAACATGGATGGATGAGGGCAAGATCACTGGTGTTATATTTCTTGATGTTAAACTGGCTTTTGACACTGTCAATCATACCTTTCATTAATAAATTCAAGAAGTATGCATCAGTGCAATGAGCTCAATGGTTTTATATTATCTAAGGTTCAGGAAACAAACGCTCTTTAAGAGAGTAGATTCCTTTTCCTAGTTTAACGTATTGATATTGGACATTCCTCAAGGTTAATATTAGGTCCATCTTTGATCATTATTTTGTAACTGATCTTCCTGATCTCTTTTTGTTGTAAAAAATGTATGTATGCTGATGATATATCTTTACTTCTCAGTTATCCTCTTCAATATAATTAACAACAATCTATGCAAAAACTGCCTTGTTGTTTAAGGACAAAAGGCCGAACTCGTATTTCACGCGATGCGTAAAATAATGTCCCCGCCGAATATTCACTAAGTGACGACTAAACTGCACCAGTCCAACCTTAATTTTGGCCACACGAGCTCGCCAAAAAAAAATTGAAAAAGAAATGGTTACTTTTGGTAATATGACTCAAGAAAAAAAAATCTTAAAATTCAGCGTGCGAAATCCCTGAAATTCACTAAATTTAGTAAAAATATATAATTTACTCAATTTGGCACAATCAACGATTTTGAAAAAATCAGGTGACCACTTTAAATTTTGGACCCACACATTCTGGAAAGGGCGACACAACCGAAATTTTTACTATTTCACATTTCCAAGAAATGTAAACAAGGCTGGCAACCAAAAGACTGACCCACCTTTGTAACAAACAAACCATCTACCAAAACTTTTTCAATGAAACAAGGGTACTCACCATATATTAATGATCGCACGGATAAAAAAAAGAGGGAAAGTGGGGAGGAGTGGGGTAAGGGAA
Source organism: Ophioderma brevispina (assembly GCA_023653785.1). Lineage (NCBI taxonomy): Eukaryota > Metazoa > Echinodermata > Ophiuroidea > Amphilepidida > Ophiodermatidae > Ophioderma > Ophioderma brevispina. Next base: position 8,688 of record JAMKCH010030035.1, read on the forward strand.
GGTGCCCTTTATTTTTTTTCTCATTTTGCCCCCACCTAGCAGTACGCTGATTTCGCATATTAATTAGCTCTTTGCCTATTAATAATTTGCCGCCGAAATACGCCCAAATCTAATCAGGTCGAGAACTCCTCATTGCTATTCCTTCCACAATTACAATCATATACCCTCTTACTACGGAACTCCAGAAAATTGTACCATCCGTGCGCGAAAATTTCCCTAGATTAATGCAAATTAGATACTTATTAAATATATTTACACGCCAAATCTAATAAGTTCGAGAACTCACCATCAACCCGCCTTCTTTCCACCAAGTTACCTCATAACATCATCGTAAGCCCGACGGAACTCCAGTATAAATGTGTACACATATATGGCCATAATGTTGACATTTTCTGTGCAATATTTACCTTTTTTCCTTGACTGTTCCCCTACCCTACCCCCTGACAGACGCAAGGGAGGACCCTGGGGGTAATGAATTACATGGTTTTAGTAGGGGGGTTTCCCCTCCTACAATTATACCCAGTTTGGCTGCTCTAGCTCATCCAGAAAAAAAATATGCCAATGTTCCAGGGTTAACATTTTTATCACGGACATCACATACATATACAAGCAATATTGACCTTTTTCCCCCTACCCCCTGACATACTCCAGGGGAGGACCCTGGGGAATGAATTACTGGTTAGTAAGGGGGCTTTCCCCTCCTACAAATATACCCAAGTTTGCTGCTCTAGCTCATCCAGAAAAAAAAATATGCCCAAACTTCGTTCGCCGGGGACAATAAAATACTTATAAAAAAAATTTTACTAAAACCAATTGATGCTCCTTGGTGGCTTCTGCAAATTTGGTCAGTAGTTTAGGTTGACAAAAAACGTGTTTACAGGCACAGATTTGGCTTTTTTCTCTATATAGCCAAATCATGTAGATCAGCTGTTTTTTGTGAAGATTTTATTTTGGCTGAATTATGTTCCTTGGACATACTCATATTGATACATAAAATCTTCTAATGTATCAAAACGTTGCGGTGTTATTTGTCGGATTAACTACACGAATCATTCCGTGATTCTCGATCCGAAGATTCAAAATATTGAAATTTGCAGATATAGCTTAATAATTGAAGGACAAGGATATGTTGTAGAATTCTCATATGTTATGTTTTTTTTGGCAACTGGAATTAACAGAGAAGGAAGAAAACACAGTGCTCAAAGATAGGAATCTCCATTCAAATAGTGTTGTAGTATACAGGTGTCCGTATGGACAGCAATTGACTAAAATGTATATTTTGTCCTTATATATTAGTTTGCTTTCAGTCTTAACACTTGTAGGGTATGTTTAGGATACCTATACTGTTACAGAAATGCAAGAATTGATTTTTGATGATTTTTCTATTTTCCGATTTAGCCCATCACTGATAGTGATGACTGCTTCCATGTCTGGTCGAATTGTTCAATTTATTCATTCTTCCACTTAACAATCTGCTGTCACCATAATCCCCCATGGCTTAGTAAGCCGAGTGATTAAAAAATGTCATACCTGAGTGTATAAATGAGGTTTCTGCCCAATAGAGTGCAATCCTATTTTGGTGATATCAACTCCGTCTATTATGATAGTTCCATCTGGCTCAGCAGCCAGTCGCAACAGCGGCCGCCATCATTGGAACTCTTAACAGCAACCTGTTCTGCCTACTATTCCAACCTAACAATAATCCATATATACCACGAGTCGTTTTGTATTCACAGCTGTTGTGATCACTACATTCAAAGAATATCAATTGATGATGACATAGAGAGAAACAATGCAATGCCCTGCATACTTATTGTGCTCTTGATAAAACCTGGGAAGAGCTGTAACTTCCTCATCATCCTTCACACTGTTATTCCATCAGCCCATCATGTACTACAGTATCTGAAAGGATGTGGAATGCCTTGACCTCGGCACCTCTAAGTAAAGTACTTCATTAAAATACAACATTGCTTCTGGATTTCCAGGCTTTCAAAACTTAATTAGTGATATTTTTTTATTAATTGTTAACTTGGAAGCCAGAAAGACAACATATACTAGTCTAATTAGTACATTTACGTATCAATCATGACCATAAAATCACATGTAACTAACTGCATTTACCTTCACAGAAACATTGCTGTGAACTCATTAAAAGTATTGGGCCTGATGGCCACTCACTTACTCTAAACTATTACATTATTTCTAAGTTGGGACTTTTGCAGTTATTGTGTGAATATTTTTACATGAAGCCATGTTCATCTTTATGTTTCTTTCCATCTTTCCAGAAAATGAAAATGGAGCTGTGCATACCACTCCTAACACGTGTCATTTGACCTGATGAGGACGGATCTGGAGTTGGCCAGCATAAACCTGTTGTGCGGTCAGGAATACCAATCCAATGCCTGTTGATGACGACAATGGATACCGAGGTGAGCTCACCTCTTAACAACGGTAAATTAAAAAAAAGAATGATTTTGCCTGTTACAGGAATGCTATCCCTTGCTGTTTTGTGTCCAATCTATTATAGTAAGGTCTTTGCATTATCACACCTTTTCTAACTATCAACCCCATCACCCAACAATTTGGATCCATTTTAGGACATAGTACATACCTATCCAGTTTTTTATTAGATTTGAATCAAGTTCAACAATGAGTCATACTGTATTAATAAAATGCTTGAATTGGAAAAGTCATTTTAATGCCCTGTGCAATAGGAATTAGTTAATTTTGTTTCATCCATGTAATGCAATACCTTAAATGGACATAATGGCATGAAAAAAATTGACATAACGAAAGACCCTCACTGAAATCCTTCCACGGTTTGAAACAATTTGGATGTTTACATTCTGTATAAAAGAGGAAGAGTTCCAGGAAGAGTGGCGTTTGTGGCAATTTCTGGAACGAAAAGCAAGGTGTCACAATCCCTGACAGAATTTACAGTGTATTAGCATGTTTTTTGGCGACAATTCAAAGGCATTCAGACCGGATTCAGGCATTGTACTCTAAGGCTTGTAGTAATATGTTGATCTAAGCAATTGAAAGATGGGATTAGCCCGGGATTAGCACATATACATAAGCCATGGTCTGTGAGCTGATTACAACTGCTTTTCAAGTTAAAGCTGGCAGTAATTTCAGCATCCTTTTTCCAGAAATTCCACCGACTGCCACCGTCCCCTCTGGAACTTGTCCTGTTTTTACTGTTTTTTTACACAGAAAGTAAACCATCCAAATTGTTTTCCAAACTCGTGGAAGTGTTTCAGTAAGGGTCCCTTTCATTATGTCAATTTTTTTTTTCATTCCTTATGTTCCTTAAGAAAACATCCTACTTAAAGGGGCGTGTTCCGATCTTCTTTGGGACCCACCTGATTTTTAACCCGAAGTAGTATCGATTTTGATATCAGACTAAAGGCCCCGTATGTTTCTCATTGTGTCCAATTTGAGCCCTCGATCCATTTCATTCCCAGATAATAAAACAAACAACCGCCGTTTTAGGTGGTTAACCACTTTTTTCAGCACAGTATTGAATAGGGCGGTTGCAACATGCATTATGCGTCTACCATCAAAACCGCAAGTTTTGTTTCCCACGGTACGTGATGGGGTGTATGTGCAAGTGACATGAGGCTCTCATATAAGTAGAGAACACCATACACATAAATCGGAACAACCACCTTAAAAACAAGTGCCAAATCTAGGGCACGAAAGAAACATCACTTGACTTTCAAATGTTTCTTGGTGGGGGGGGGGAGCTAAGATTGCCAAAGAGATAACTTTGCAGGGGAGAAATTGTAATAGGCAGCTTTGTTGAAGCTTATAAGAAATATGTCAAACTTCAGGTTAACACAATATGTTCATCTTAAAATAGTTGTGTGTTTTTTTTTTTAATTAAAAGCACTTTCCTGTTGTTTCAACATGCCTTATAATGTATCTATGTACAGTGGGGCGTAAAATTGAGATTTTTTTTTATTAAATCAAAGACATCTGTGTGTCGCCACAAAAGAAACAAAGAAATCCTTCGTTCGGATTTTTGCACACTGTGAGTTTACAAATGCTCTATGTGATTTAACAACATAAGTTACAGGCGAATTTGCAAGGTTGTTTGGCAGGAGGTTGAAAGGGAAGGGGGGGGGTGGAGCAAAGCAAGTGACAAAGAATATGAACTGGTTACTTTCATATCGTATTGAAAAACCCATTTAACACTGAACCATGAGGATTCAAACGAGGACTTTTGAATGCCAAGAATATGAAGGATGCCTCAAATCTGGCCAGTACCAATGCGTGGGAAGGAAAATCGCCTTTTTACCGACATTTCAAGAGTTATAGAGAAGGGGAAAGAAAAGCGAAGGAAACAAGATGGGACACAGAACCCGAAAGAAAATGACAAAAAAAAAAACAACTCACGGTTTGTGTCATGGTTATGGATGTTACTCGAGGACAACCGGGGGACAACCTCCCACATTTACCGTTACGGCATCCACGGTCCTCAAAGTGCATGAATGAACCAAACCGATGAGCCACGCCTTGGGATTATACCAACTGCTATTTGAGGCAATGGAACGGCCATGTCACAAACGTTATAAAAAAACCAAGGTCCACATGGCCAAAAAAAGGTCAAGAATAACGGCCATTGTGTAGGCATATAGTAAAATGTATGTTTCTGTAAAAGCGCGCATTAGACACCATACTTAGGTGAGAGTCCTCTCTCTACTTCCAGGCGTTACTTATTAAACGAAATAGTAACATCACATAAATTCCAGCCTTCAAGAGAAAAAAATGGGAAAAATATCAAAACGGATGCCAGGTTTGGGAAGAAAAGTGGAGCCCCAAGCACAAGAAAAGTTAAAAAACCTAAATCTTCGTAAAGAAAAGTTGACAACATGGCATTGCTAATAAACTTCCAGCAAGCCTTCCTTGGGGAGGTAACATTAATGGTCTGTAGAGAATAAAGGCTGACTCAGAGATTGGAAATATATATTTTTTGTTAGTAATTAGAAATAGTACCTCTAGAACTAAAGACATAATCACCTAAAATCTTTAAGTTAATTCCCCAAAGTTAGAGAGAATCGGATTTCCGTTTTCATGCAGTGTAAACAGTTATTCCACAGTATAAGAGTGCCATAGGATACCGTGATAACAAAAATTGCAGATACAGATTTTCTTAAACAAATGTGTTGTGTGATTTTATATATGAAAGCTTTGATTTGACTTCGTATTTCACACAGTGATTTGTTTGAAAATGAGTGCGCCCTCATCGGGAAATCTGCTGAGTCTAGCTTTAATCCTGTCCTGATTGCCCAAAGAGATCAACTTTGCCTGGCTGCACTTGTATGCCAGCTTATAAGAAATCGTTTGTTAATATGTTATTGTTTTGTTCTGGGCGGCAAACTTTCGGTTAACAAATATTCTCATATAGCTTGGGCATTTTTTTAATTTACGCACTTTCCGGTGTTTCACATCCTTAATTCTTTATTTACAGGTGTGCTAAAAATTGAGGAGTTGTTTTATAAATCAAGACGCTGTGTGTCACACAAATAGAACAAAGGAAATCCTGTTCAGGATATTTGGCACACTGTAGTTACAACTGTAACTATGTAATTTCATTTCATATTTACAGGCGATTTGCAAGATTGGTCTGGCAGAGGTAGAGACAAAGCAAGTGACAAAGAATATGAACTGGTTACTTCATATCATGAAACAACCCATTTAACACTGAAATGAGGATTCAAACGAGGACCTTGAATGCCAAGAATATGAAGATGCTCAATCTGCCAGTACAATGCGTGGAAAATCGCCTTTTTACCGACATTTCAAGAGTTATAGAGAAGGGGAAAGAAAAGCGAAGGAAACAAGATGGGACACAGAATCCGAAAGGAAATGAAAAAAAAAAACTCCTTGTTCTGTCCATGGTTTATAGATATGTTACTTGAGGACTACCTCCCATATGTACCTATGTACCGTTATGGACGTCCATGGTCCTCAAAGTGCATGAACCAACCGATGAGCTACGCCTTGCCAACTGCTCTGTTGAGCAATGGATGGGCCATGTCAAAAATGTCGTATGGTAAAAAGGGTCATTAATACGGCCCTTGTGGCAATATGTAAAATGTATGTTTCTGTAAAAGGGTGCATTAGACACCATACTCTAAGGAGACCTCTCTACTTCCAGGCGTCACTAAAAATAGTAAACATCAAAATTCCAGGCCCATGAAAAAATGGAGAAGAACTATCAAAAGGACGCCAGTGTTTGGGAAGAAAAGTGGAGCCCCAAGCACAAGAAAGTTAAAAACCCAAATTCTTCAATGAAGTTGACAACACGACATCTAATAACTTCCAGGAAGCCTTCCTTGGGGAGGTGAAATTAATGGTGTAGAGATAATACCTGTCCTGTTGACAACCTGCTCATGGCTATCCAATTCATTCCTCTAAAATGACCAGATATTCACAGACAGATGGAAAATGTAGGTGCAATAGCGATTGCTACCAAACACTGAAGAGAATTCATCAACTTTTTGTAGATGGGTATTTTCAGCAAGGAAGATACATGTGGCTCACACAAGTGTGCAGATTAAAGGATAAGAACGATACACTAAACGTGTGGGGCAGTGAAGAGGAATGCTTTGTTTGATATGTAGCACCTTTGCAGGAACCCAATGTGCCCCCGAAAGGTCCGCAACATAAAATCTCACGAGATAATTCTCAAGTTTTAGAATTTGTTAAACTAGTGTATTTCCTAATAACTAAAAATAATTCCACCAGGGAAAACCCAGTTTGTATTAGTAGTATGTACTGTTGTTGATCAGGTGTTTTGATTTAAAAACTCCATTACACCCATGTTCCTCAAAGTGCATGAACCAACCGATGAGCCATGCCTTACCAACTGCTCTGTTGAGCAATAGATGGGCCATGTCAAAAACGTCATATGGCAAAAAAGGTCATGAATCGGCCTTGTGGCAATATGTAAATGTATTTTTCTGTAAAAGAGCATGTTGACACCATCTCTAAGAGACCCTCGCTACAAGTACGATTCCAGATGTCATTTAAAAAGAAAAGAAACATCACAAAGAAACATACACAAGGATGCCAGTGTTGGGAAAGAAAAGTGGAGCCCCAGCACAGAAAGTTAAAAAAACCTACATACCCTCAAGTTACAACACAGGTATCTGCTAATAACTTCCAGGAAGCCTTCCTTGGGGAGGTAACATTAATGGTGTAGAGATATTATAGGCTGACTCAGAGATTTTGAAATATATATTTTTTGTGTATTAATTAGAAATAGTGATCTAGAACTAAGACATATCACCTAAATGCTTAAGTTTAATTCCAAAGTTAGAGATGAATCGGATTTTCCGTTTTCATGCAGTAAACATTTATGCACAGTATAACAGTGCCATATTATACCATGTATAACAAAAATCCAGATAGTAATTTTATAACAATGTTGTTATTTCTATATTAAGACTTGATTTGAGCGTAGTTATTTCACACCGTGATGAGTATATGGACAAGCATTCTGTATATGCAAACAACTTGATTTGTTTGAAAATTGATTGTGCCTCATCGGAGAATCTCTGAGTCAGCTTTAATAATTGTCTTGTTGACAAACCTTAATTCCGTAAAAATGACCAGATATTCATAGACGATGGAAAGTGTAGGTGATAGCATTTTGTTACCCATACTGTTGAGAATTCAACTTTTTGTAGATGAGTACTTTCAGCAATGGAAGATACATGTGGCTCACACAAGTGGTGGCAGATCAAAGGAAGAATGATTCACAAACGTGTGGGGCAGTGAAGAGGAACACTTTGTTTGATAGTAGGTGGCCTTTCGAGGTAACTGATACCCGAGTTATCACCAACCCCATGTACCCCCCTCGAACACAAGGTCACATGTCAAAAAAGGTCACAAATACAGACAGCCCTTGTGGGCCATACGTAAATGTAATTTATCTGTAAAAAGGCGCAATTAGACAACCATGACTCTAAGGAGACCTCTCTACTTCCAGGCGTCACTAAAAATATGAAACATCAAGCACAAGAAGTTAAAAAAAAAAAACCTACATACTTCTTAAAGAAGTTGCCAACATGGCTCTGCTAATAAACTTCCAGCAAGCCTACCTTGGGGAGGTGGACATTATTGGTGTTGACGTGTTTGCACAACTTTCTCATGGCTAATTCACCTAATTCTTCTAAATGATTTATAGACGATGGAAATGTATGTGTATAGCAATTGCTACCAAACACTGTTTAGATTCATCAACTTTTTTGTGGGTATTTTTAGTGAGGAAGATGTGGCTCACACAAGTCACATTAGGAGTTGGCTA
>JAMKCH010030036.1:0-20598 GCA_023653785.1 Ophioderma brevispina
GTCACCTCAGAGGAGTGCCCCACCCCCCCCCCCCCCCCCGTATTGTAGTTAAGTTACCAGCAATATGGTGCACCTCTGCCCTCATGTCAACAATTTTCTGTCCCTACTTGATTATAGTGTGCAACTTGTCAAAAAATAACCCGCCCAAATGAAAGATTTATTCGGATGTCGGCCGGCAAGGGGAAAACTCCATGAGCTTAAAGTTTTGTACCGAAATTCCAATAGGATGTTTGTTAGTTTTGTTTGTTGTTTGTTGTTTTTTGGACAAACACAAAAATGTGAAGCATGTTATTGTGATCTGGTCAGAAATTCTGCGTGCGGTACTTCATACGGTTTGGCAATAGTTTTCCAAGAAGTACCAATTTTGTTGTTGTTTTTTTTTGACCAAAACACAAAAATGTGAAGAATGTCATCGGGGATTTTGGTCAGAAAATTTCTGCGCGAGGTACTTTCATCCGGTTGGCAAATAGTTTTCCAAGAAGTACCAATCAAAGTCGTTCTCATTGGTAGGCAATACACCGAACATGACCGAAACTAGAGGGTCAAGTAGAACAGGCAACCAATATGCCAAAATTGTCGTTAATCATAGCATGGTGTGGTTGCGTAGTTGTGGCCACGTGTCCACCTCTTCATCAGTGATCGCCCCCGGTGAAAGTAATCATAGTCTGGAAGGTATCATAGTCCGGGCTCAATAGATGACAACGGAATAAAGCTGAAACTATTGTTGCGTGAAGAGTCAACTGGAATCGATTGCAATATTGTCCACCATTGTCCCGGACTGTGAGCCCGAGGACTATATCTCCTGAAACACGGTCCTGTTTCAGTGATATATGTTTACTCAGCTAGAGGGAGATGCCGCGCGAAGCGCGGGCCTCCCACTAAACAGTTAACAAACTTATTAAGAGTGCTTGCTTGAAGAAACAACTTTTGTCCTCTTTCAAAGCCCGGTGGCATTTCTTTTCCCTAGTAGATAATCTTTGTAAGTAAAGTTATTGACATGTTATGCAAGCACGGATTCGGATCAATATAGTTATAAAAGAAACTTTAAACTAGGAACTGGCAAGCTACATTACATTATTTGCGTTTCCGACATACAGTGTAAAATACCATCGTACTGCAAATGCAGTGTTTTGTTGCCATGTGACTAAGTCTAGCCATAATGATTCACACCCCCCCCTATAGAAGGTGACTGATCAAAGGTTTTGGTTTGAAGGAGCCCTCTATTGGCAGAATGTGGTTATTTTATCTACCTTATTCTACAGTGATATCTTAATTATACTTATTACTACTTAACTACTAACATTTTTATTAATATGCGTTTCCCACGGACTCGAAAACCTGGACCGTAATATCTAGGAGTCTTCCGTTCTATCCACTAGACCACCGTGTAATTGCGTTGGGGAAGTAGGTTTTGGTTGGAAATATAACTGTCTATCTAATATGTATATAATATTAATATATAAGAAGTAAAAGATGATATTTGTAAATGTTGTCCGTATTGTGCGGGAAAGGCCAAAGGGAAGTGGATGGCTGTTAAGATGAAAATATGGGCTTAACCAACCCTCAACCTAAATTTGAATTGTTTGTGGAGTCAAAATACTAAATATAGAAACACTGTTGGCGACGGCTCCTTGAAGTTTCAAAAGATAGAGGTTGGCCAGTACCAAACTATGCGTTTAGGGGTGTTTTTCACAAAATATATATGAATTACGGTAACCGGGAGAATTAAAATGTTAGCGACGGAAAATAAAAAAAACTGTTTACGGCCCTGAACGACCCTGATTTTTCAAAGGGTATTTGCAGATTTTTCTTTTTTTTTTAGTTTTTCCAAAATAATGTAAATCAGCCTGTTTTTAGCCCAAATTTATCTATTTTGGCAAATATTTGTTCAGAAATTTGTTTGTAAAAATTGTTGATTTTTTCTTCTGATTTTTCAGATATTTGGGGCTATTTTAGGCAATTTTGGCTCCGGAAAGAAAAAAAAAAGAAAAAAAGAAAAAAGGAGAATTAAGGACAGGAAAAGAAGACGAAAAGGCGCAGAGAGCAAGTAAAAAGGGTGTGTATTTTTTCGGAGCCTGATATTTTAGACTTAATAAGCAAAAAAACATATAGTAATTTAGTATTGCACTTATTCAATAAAGCCGTCAAAGGACAGTTTAAAACAGTGTATAAGAAACTGGTTCATTTGCACTCAAAAGCCAATTGTTTGTTATGATTGCCTTTTATTGTCAATTGAAAATGTATTGAACTGTACGTACATGTCGACACGACAAATCTTATTTTCATGATTTCTGTATTTTCAAAAATCTTAGACATTTTCAGAAAAAGTGTAAATATATTAAAAAAAGTGTCCAAAAAGTGTTCATTTCGACACTAATACACAAAAAAACAACAAAAAAAAAAATCGGCTTTAGGATGGACTAGTGGTATAGCATGGGATTGAATAGTGGTGGACTTGTGAGATAGCGGATTGGTAAGTGGTGTAGAATTGACAAGTGGAGTAGGACTGACTAGCGTATAACCCTATCCTAAATATAAACCCTAATCCTAAGCCTATCTAACCTAACTCTAAACCCTAACCCTAACTGAACCTTACTCTAACCCTAAACTATAAACCCTAACCCTAACTCTAACCCAACTCAACCATAACTCTAACCCTATCCCTACCCCGAACCCTAAACCTTAACCCTAACCCTAATTCCTTCCCCTTACTCAAACCCTCTAAAAACTCATGGTTCCCAATGGTGCATATTAATATGCGGGGCAACGTTACCAGACTATCCCTATAGCAAAAGGGATGCACCAAATAGAATGACACGAATGACCTTTCGAGCGACAAAATGGCGACATACACAGTTAACTAAGCGGACGAAATGACGAAAGAAATCCACTAAAAATATCATAGTTGGAGGCATATTGTACATCTTTATCCCAACCTAAAATGATTAAAAATCTTCTTAGGAAGTCTTAAGGTAAGTTTTGATAATATATAAATTTTAAACCTGTGGATGACTACTAAATTCATACCCACTAAACCATATTCCACTAAATCCATAGGTTTTAAAGGGATTTTTAGGCATCAGGAGGAGCAGAAATGGAGTCTGGTACTAGACTCGAAATGCAACCTAATTAGCAAGACCAAGTTCGATTCGAACTTCACTCAAGTAACCACAAACAAAATGACCGTTTGTTCTTGGGTAACCCTTGGCCTTGGACTTTGGGTCACTCGACCCCAGATTCACTTCACTTGGTTCCATTGTTTTAGGTCCGTTCAACTGGAACTATTTCTCAAAATAACGGAGAAATAGCAATTTTGACCGCAGATTGCCAGAGTGTCTCGCCACGGAACGGCTGTAATCATGAAAACTGCAACCCGATTCAAGCTCTGTGCCCACACTGTTTACCGGACGGGAGGTCAGTGATGGAATGATTATCTTTATCCCTAAACTCCCTGGTGTGTGAAGCCCATGAATGTGCCTAGCGGACGAGTGCAGGTTTAAGTGTTAATTTCTGCGCCTTGAGTACCTGAGCTTGAAGGGATAAATTTTCTATGTTAGATGCCGGGTAGCGTCGGCGATTCACCCGGCCAACAGCGCCGAAATCTGAAAGTACCAAAATACCTGTTCACATGAAATATATCTTACAGAAAATGAGGACGAATGTCACTCAAACTCAAAGGAACAAAAACCATTGATAGACATGTTCAGATTATCCTCAAAAGAGGGCTCACTTCATCATGATTCACATAGGTTTCAAGGTAGTTTGGTGAAATCTTTTGCCCATAACATGCTATTTTTTATTCTAGAACAATTATCACCCATTCATATGAATTACAAAATTATGTTTTCATGCCTAGGAAACATAATTTGTTAATTTTTGGTAAATTTCAAAATTTTCTGAACGTCCCTTACCATTGAGGGCTGACATGAAGAAATTAACGGGTAAAGCCTAGGTGGAATTTTTTATCTCACATTGCACTATTTGCCGATGCCAGCGGACTTCCACCGCCACTTAAAATAGACCGCTTTGAAAAAAAATAAAATAATTATTTTATATTTTTGCAAAGAAAAATATTAATTAAAAATCAAGTTACCTAAGTTATTGCCATCAAATTAGAAATCACGTCCTACGGGATTTTGTAGTATGCGTACAGTTAATACTATGCAAAAACCTTATCCTATTTCGTCAAACCCAAAGTGGGCCAAGCTAGCTGGTTTCCAACAGACTTAAATGGCTTACGATGATCGATACTAGAGAAAAAGTGCTGAGAATTCTTGTTACGTATAGCATGAGGTTGAATCCGAATACGCACACACATGTGAGAAGGCGATAAGCATATTGTAAAACAATGGGTCAAATTATGTATACTGAAAATTCTATATAAAGACACACATTTCAAAACTGCATTGCAAGGGTGAGAGTAGACTTCAAACTATTCATTTTGTCCCACATTATCTTTCGTTTTAATGAGATGCATGTTGAAAAATGGCATAAACTTCTGGAAACCATATGGCCTTCAGAGTGATTTTGATCTAGGGCGCGATGTTTATTTTTCGGTGTTGGCGAAGGAGGGTCACGATCAGAAAACGATTCCTATGCCAAGAAGGCGAAGGTTCATTATTGAACACATAATCTACGGTCTCTTGCCGGTTGAAATTTGAATACCAACACAACAGTCAATGAACGTCACATGTATGAAAACATGCTTTAGTCGTGACAGAAGACCACCTGGTTTGGCCGCCATTTTTGTTTTAACCATTGGAGAAAATGACAATGTCGAATTAAAAATTCGGCCGAATTTCTTCTTTAGGCAGTAAGGGATCATTCATAAGGGAAGTGGCAACTGCGGTATGGAGCTGTTATCAACCTTAACGATTAGGTAAGTTAGGAATAATATTCGTATTGTAGCGTTTTGTCCCCAACGTCAATTCAGCCACTTGGCCTTGTTCAAATGTTTTTCAGTGGTGACGCCGTAAGCTGGCAACAATCCCAGGGGCCACCAGTCCTGCTGAGATGAATCATCCTTATGTACAATTATCATACTGCCATTAACTTAATCAATGGAGGGAGTCATGCCACCAAAATAGTGTGTAAAATGATATGACAAAATTGTTGTCTCACATTCTCCAATAATTTCCACCCTTCATGCGAATAACTATTACCTCATTTCCACCTTGAAAGTATTCCTTGGTGTGTTAGCAACAACAGGATAGAGTAATATCTCCTCAACTTTATGAAGTGAATTTCAAGGACTGTACTAAAGATTCTGGACCGGTGACTAATCCTGATTTTGTTTTGCCAGGTGCTTAATGAAAGCTTAACTTGTATTTAAAATTGGATATTACTGGTGCTAAATGTGGAAGAGTGTTTAGCGAAAGCACGGTGTTATATGAAAATTGGAGGTGACTGTGTAGTGGTCGACAATTTGAAGGCCTACACAAAAATGGTCATAGCTGATACACATAATGTTTTGGGATTCACATATACTTGTTAAAGGCATATGTTATAAAAGAAACGTCATGTGATTTTAGTCCCAATTATTGGGCTAAGGGGCCACCCAGGGTACGGTCACGATTCCGAATGTAGGTTATGAGGACTCGGATGGGGATATTTTTAGGGCATGTCATATCCCAAATATATACGCATTTCAAAGTATTCCATAAAAGGTATACATGTAAACAACTCATAACAAATAATTAGGGAAAACTATGAGTACATTTTTTATTTATGTAAACATTTTTATTTTTAATAATGCAGAAATTGTGTCTGCAGATTTAATCATTCAAACATGCTAATGCCAATTGATGGAGTCCCGTGGGTGGTTACGACGAGGAAAAACAATTTCTGAAATTTTCTCGGAAAAACACAGGTGATCTAATATCCATTTTATAACATTAAGAAATGATCCAAATATGCATTTTTGTGCTCAAATGCCTCAGACACCCCTTATGCACATTAAAAATTTCGGTGCGCCATGCTCGTAGCGGTCCCACGTAGCATGGTCGCCCATCTCTATCCGCCACTGGCGACCAGTATCCTTTGCTCTTTTTTGTGTCTCAGTTCGGGGCACCTGTTGAATTTTTATGGGATATATACATAATTTTTTCCCCATTACGCCATTTTTTGGAGACATATATATATATATATCATCTGGCGGATGTTTTTGTTACAAACTACTGTTTCATCGCGAGGATTTGGGGATGACGTGCTTGATGATGGTTGTGAAGATTTTTCAAGATTGGAACGGAAGTTCAAATTCGAAGATCCAGGAATTCGGAAGAAATGTTGATAAGTATTATGTATTATCCATTCACATGGTTGCCCCGCGAGCCTCAGGCTGTTTTCGCGTTGCTGTAATGCGGGTATTAAGGGCAGTGTCAACCCTTGAGCTTCCGAGGATCTATTTGTTTGATAAACTTCGCAAATATTTTATTATGGTCCTGCAAAAGATACATTTTCTAGAAAGAAATTGGACGATGAACCCGAGAGTTGGCATCAGATTTATGTAAAACTTTCCGTATTTTGAGAAAAAAATACTAAAACAAACATGATTTTGCCCCAGAATTTTAAGACAGCATAACAAACAATTGAATTTCATGATTTCTTAGGTTATTTTTTAGAAAACAAGACAAATGGTCTAGGGACGGTTTTTTCATTTTTAAAATAGAGCTTACTTTTCGAAATCTAAGGAAAAATGTCAAAAAAACGTGTGATTTGTACCTTTCTTTTCCAAATTGAGAGTAATCTTGGAGAATATCTTAGTTAGAAATCGAAAAATGAAAAATTGAGAAAAAAAACCGTCCCTAGAGAAGAACCGATTGCTATCTTAGGCAAGTTTAAACCTTACCTTTACTCAGTATTTTTGGAGTTATCTGTTGAAAATTGCCAATTTGCGAAAAAATGACATTGAGAAATCCGGTGTTTAGTTTTTTAAAACAGTGACTTTCACGCCATTTCAAGCTGTCTCTTTCTCCAAAACTTTACCTTTTAACTTCAAAATGAGTATGTGTGCAAGTGATGAAAATACATCTTTAGGCACTATTGAATCAAACCATTTGTCTTCAACTCCAGGAAATCAAAGAAATTGAATTTCACCTGGTCTAAATTAGGCTTTGTTTACATTTTCAAAATATTTCGTTTTTCCAAGAGAGTTCGCCGCAAAAGTATATAAAAAACACGCGCACGCTTCATAGCAGCAAAAATTCACCACGCGACGGATGCTAGCCTGCGCCTGGCGGCTTCTAATTTGCTTAAATTCCAGCCTAAGACAATGTGGGTTTGTGACTTTACTGGTCAAATACCTGTTTTAAATCGGCAAAAAATGTACAAATCATGATTGTCTGCATTGAATAACCTTTGTTTGTAACGATGACACAGGGTGATGTTAAAATGCGTGCAAAAATCAGAAATTCGTGTAAAAACAAAGCACTGGGGTTTTAACACACTGCCCTCAAAGAAACATTTTGGGTAAATTGATACTAATAGATCATTTTACAAATCATGTGAAAAAATTAAACTTGTTTCTGACATCCATAGGGGGTGCGGTGTAGGGAAAAGGGGGGAGAGGAGAAGTGAAAAGCGGAGATAGAAAGAAAAGGAGAGTAGAATAGATGGTAGGAAAGAGGGAGGGATGGGGGAGGAAGGGGGGCAAAGGAAGAGAGAGAGAAAGTGGGGGGAAAAAGCGGGGGGGAAGGAGGATAGAATAGGGAGGGCAAGACCCAGGGGACGGAAAGGGGAGGGGAGATGTTCACGCAACAGGGCGCCAGGAGAAAACGGGAGGATACGGACAAGCCCGAGAGAACCCAGGAAAAGAAGAGGGCAAAAGTTCGAAACTCAAAAGGTTTAAAATCATTCAAATAATGTGACTCAAAGAAGCTCTTTTGCGTGGCATTATGCCATGTCTGTCATTTAGCCAGTAAGTTGATTAATGTAGCAGGGGTCCCTTAGGTACTTGGAGCGACGGAGGGTGGGGGAAGGAATCGAAGGCGGGAGGGAAAAACAATAACCAACCATCCCTATGCCTCGGGGTCGTGTGGAAAAATGACACCGGCGAGGATCCTTGGAAGAGGGGATACGAGAGATCGCAGACGAACAAGTGCGCATTTAGTTTTGCCTACAACAGGTTTACGGAGAGGTCTAGGAACCGGCAAGAGAAAGGAGGATGGACTGAAACACCTGAGCACCGGCTGGCCCAAGGTCCGCGCGTTGGGAGGGCGAGACACCCTCCCGCTGGAGAAAAACAACGAAACTACAAATGGAATTGGAGTTTTACTCGAAACGTAGCGAATACCGGACCTCGACTCTCAGAGAATTTTGGTCGCGAAAAACAAGATGGACGATTAGCCAAGAAATCACACACCTACGAGAAACAGCCGCGACAAAAGATCAAAAAAGACCCTCAGGAGAATGAGCGAAACGCGGCACAAATAGGAGATCACGGTGGAGCAGCGGGGGAGACAGGAGAGGGAAAGGAGAGACGAATCGAGGGGGGAATTACCGGAGGATAGGAAGATACCAAATGAAAAAAACCAAACCAAGTGAAGGCAAAAAAATAAAAAAAACGCTCCACAAACAGAAGGGTGGAAGAACAGGAGCAGGTGGGAGTATCGGCGGAGAGGGGAATATTAGGAAAAGATAAGGGTACCGGCTCGCCAGAGGATAAGAACTTTATGACAAAAAACTCCGGGGGAAGAACATCGACCCGCCCACCAGGGATCAAAGGAGTTTCCTAGATCGGGTGGAAGGGGAAAGAACAGGACGGCCAGGAAGCGGGGCAGAAGCGGGGAATAAAGCAAAAAAAATGAAATATCCTACCAGAAAGGAAGAGTTGGACCAAAATAATAAAAGAGGAGGCGGAGGATACAATCTTCGCAGATTGCGACGCCGGGGGAAGAGGGTGGCGCAAACGGGGGAAGGTGGAGGAAGAAAAAGAGAGGCTAGGAGAAGGAGGTGGGGGAGGAGGAGTGAGGGGGAGAGGGAACGGAGGACAGGGAAAGCCGAAGGAAAGAAGTTACAGACAGCATGACTAAAAAAACCCACCAGCGAACTACATGGTAAGGCCTCCTAAAAAAACCACAACTGGGTGTTAGCGTTACTATACTAATAGACTATACCTTCGTCCAGCTTCATATGGACCGGGAGATCAGGTCAGGCCCATGAGAAACCAAGCATACGTAGCAGCTAAGGACGACTAGGAGAGGTGAATAAGGAAATGGGGAGAATGGAAGGAGCAGGAGAAATGGAAGGGGGAAGGCGATGTCAAGAAATAGGCCCGTATAATGGGGAAACGGTCTAACAAAATCAAAAGTCATTCGGCCACAGCTAACCCGGGTCAGAAAAAAAATTTGTCCAACGGTGCTGACCAAATGGGAGGAAGAAGGGCAGACCATGAAGATCAGTACAAAAGCTGTAGATGAAATGCCATAGCCACTACCGGGGACCCAGACGATGAGGAGCGGAGGGCACAGGAAGCTGGGGAACAAAAGATACGGAGGAGGGGGAAAAACGGGAAAGTGGCGAGATATGCGGAGGGGCCGACACACAAGGAGAGGTGTTCGGGAAAAAGGAACAGGAGACACAGTGGCAAATGATATGCGATATTGCACATAAATAGGCCCAAATATTGTTTTTTTTTTCTTTTTGTTCGTTTGTTTATGGTAGGGCCTATACGTTCGTATAGTACATGTTGTGGCTACAAATTTTAGGGCTATTTAGGGGGCGCAAGGCAAAGGAAATTATTAAACTTAACAAACACAATCCTGGAGCGGGCAAGACCATCCATTCTTAATCGGCGAGAGAAAACAGCTCATGGAGCAGGTGGGAGGGACGGATCCATGTGACGGTAAAGGAATGACCGGCCCGAACGAGCCATTAGAGAGGAGAGGATAGGCTGTCGGGAACAAAACAAACGGGAAGGAAAAGTGCACACGGCAGCAGGGAACAGGGGGATTTCACTGTCTCCGTAAACTACCTCTCTAGAATCTGCCGGGAGACAAGGGAGAAAAGAAGGTGCCACGCCAGAGAACAAAAAAAGGGCCACTAGATTATACACGAACTGCTGTGAGACCAACATGGTGAAGTAAACGGGATGGGCTGAAGAAATACAATAGGAGGCAGTTTAGTGTAATCTAGAACTAAAACACAGATTTTGAATCAATTTAAGTCTTTAAAATTCAACTATGAATCAATAGGTCATCCAAAAATTCAACGTATAGCTTTGAATCAATCCTAGTTTTTAGAAAAGGAGTTCAAACCAGTTAGAGCCTATAAATCAGTTTGAGTCAATTGAGTTATCAACACATAAATCTTAGAAAGACAATTTGGGTCTACAGAAATAAAAAAAAAAAAAACAAAGTCAATTTGGCAAGTCTTAAAGGTGCGTGTTACGATCGTCTTTGGGGACCCCCTGATTTTATATGGAAGAGTTTCGATTTTGATATCAAATGAAAGGCCGTATTTTTTCATTGTCGTCCTGAAATTGAGCTCTAAAATCCATGTCCATTCCCAAGATATAAACAAAAAACCCGCCGTTTTAGTGGTATTAGCCCATCAATATTAGCACAGTATTGAATAGAGCTTTGAACATGGCCTTATTTGCGATGCCATCAAAACTGCACGTTTGTTTCCACGGGAAATTGATGGAGGTTGAGTGTATGCAAGGCCAGGCTCTCATATCAAGTAGAGAACACATAACATAAATTGGAACAAAGCCACCTTAAGGAAATGGAAATCAGTATGAATCAATTTGAGTTATCTAAAATTCAAATGCAGAAGTGGTGTAGCGTGGGCAGCTTATTCTTGAAGATTTCTTTTTTATTTCTCTTTAATATTGTTTGACATCTTTTCGTTCATTACAATTTTGTGCTTATATTTTTGCAGGGGCCTTGTGAAATTGGAGATCTTGGTCCTGATATTGAACGTGCATCATTTTTTTGATAGCTTATGTATTTTCCTTGGTTTGGGGTGTTATGCTGGAAAAAGCAATAAACATTTGATGGTTAATGGTTTTTATTCTTTTTTTTTCAATAGTATTTGGACAATGATAGAGATGTTTCGGGGGACATCGGGGAAAATGGCTGATTATATTTTAAATAAAGTAAAAAAAATATTTGATAAAAAATTGTTATTGACAATGCTCCAATAAAATCCTCACACAGCAGTATGCCGGAGGGGGACGGGGGAGAAGCCCTGTACACAAGAAAGCCGGACGAATAGGTGAGAAAAAAAAGGCTTGTCGAAACAACAGGGGGTGTGATAAGAAAAAAATAGAAAAAAAGTACATAGGCACATAAAAAGGTGGATTTGTTGCATTCTTAGTTCCCAAAACTTGTTTACATGCTTGTAGTTTGTTAATTTTATATGAGACAGAGCTTGTTTTGGTATTATTTTTTTCCTTTGACATTGGCCTTCCAATTTCTGAAGCAAAAAATATGATTTTAGTTTGTACTAATTACGGATACTCGTTAAGCGTAAAAAGTCAGGGGTGGATCATGTGGCGGAGGAGCATGTGGCGGAGGAGGACAATGCTACAAATGGGTGCTACGGACAAACAAAGCATGATATCAGGTTCAAATATCATAGGCAGGTCTAGGTTGTGATCCTCTTTACTTCAGTAAACTAAATCTCTAGAAAACAACAAATGTTCGCGACAAATCTGAAAAAGTGCCCTTGTGCTCCATTTTGATCAAAAAAGGCAATTTTCACGAAAACGCTTTGTCGAATTCTCTTCTAACTTTCATAATTGGATTGCTTTGCTGATTTTACATCTAGTAACACATCTCAATCATGAAAATATGTCTATTCAGTACCAGATATAGGGAGAATAGAAGAAATCTCGCATTAATTTTGGACCACCCTGTATCTGTGTAATGGAAGTATTTGTCCGATAAAAGTTGTACATGGCTTGGTGGGCAATTTTGTTAATTATATTAAACAAGTGCCAAAATATTGCATCATCACTGTATGTTTAGGGGGTGACACCCATAAACAGAATACCTTTTCTTACTTATTTTGCTTGTTACACCCTGTATATTTATGAGTCTCCCTGTATGATGAAGCCAATTGTATTGTTTCTGAAATCTGCAGAGTATATGCTCTCAGAATATATGTACTTATATAGGGGTAAAATGTACAGTTTAAACGTTATAGCATCAAACCTGTAAAATCATGTAGTTTGCCTAAAAAATGCACATGCAACGCAATTGGGTCCCAACTTAAAAAACATGACCAAAAGGTAATTTGAGGTGAAGTTAGAAAATATGATTTAGGAAACACTTTTGTTTAAAATTCAGTGGTAAGTGATATTTACATGTAGGCCTACATCCAATTGAGACTAAAGTTGGATAATAGCTGCACTATGGGAACCCTCAATAATTATATCAGTGTTAATCACGGTCACATTCTGAGGTCAATTTAGTTAAATTTACTTAAAGGTCCATGGCCCGATCGCTAATAGCCTCGTCCCCAGAAGCCCCAGATTTTACCGGAAAGTGGTCAACATTTTGGTATCAGAAGAAAGCTACTATTTTTCTCATTTACCCTGTGAAATCTTAGAGCCAAAGGATGTTTGGTTTGGAAGTTATGAGCGAAAATGTGCCCCATTTTGGTCGACCAATAGTAATTTTGCACAGTACTCTATGGGGCTTACAAAATCACGTTTTTAGCTCTCGCATCAAAACGGATTGGAATATCGGCGCGAAACTTTACAGATGGCGTTTTGGAGTGAATGCCAATCTATCAAGATGAAAACTTAATTTTCCTTAAATCGGGCCATCCACCTTTAAGGACAGTGTCAACCCTGAGTTTCCGAGTATCTATTTTGGTTTGTAACTTTGCAAATATTTGATTATTGTATGTAAAATATACATTTCTAGAAAGAAAATTGGACGAGGAACCTGATGGTGGCTTCAGATTAATGTAAAACTTTGCGTATTTTGAGAAAAATACTAAAAAACATGATTTTGCCCCAAAATTTTCAGACAGCATAACAAAAACAATTTGAATTTTCATGATTTCTTATGTTACTTTTTAGAAACAAGACAAATTTGTCTAGGAACGTTTTTTTCATTTTTTTTAAACGGAGCTTACTTTTCGAAATAAAAGGAAAAATGTCAAAAAGCGTGATTTTTACTTTTCTTTTCCAAAATTTGAGTATATATTGGAGATTATCTTTAGTTAGAATCGAAAAATGAGAAGACCGTTCCTAGAGAAGACCGATTGCTATCGTAGGAAAGTTAAATCTTACCTTTTACTTCGGTATTTTTGGAGTTATCTTGTCTGAAAATTTGCCACATTTTGCAAAAATTGAACATTGAGAAAATCCGTGTTTTAGTAAAAAAGTGACTTTTCCATTTCAAGCTGTGTCTCTTTCTCAAATAACTATCTTTGAACTTCAAAATTGAGTATGTTGTGCAAGTGATGAAAATACATCTTTATGCACTATTGAATCAAACATCTTTTGTCTCCAACTCCAGAAATCAGAAATTGAAATTTCATCTGGTCTAAATTAGCACTTTGTTTACATTTTCAAATATTGTTTTTCATTTTTCCAAGATGCGTTCGCGCAAAAGTGCATTAAAACACGCGCACGCTTCATTACGCGGCAAAAATTCACCGCGCGACACGATGCTGCGCCTTGCGCCTGACGGCGTGAAATGTGCTTAAATTCCCGCCGTTAAGACCATGTGGTTTTTGTAACTTTAAATAGTCAAATAGCTGTTTTAAATCGGCAAAAAAATACAGCTCAGGATTGTCTGCAGTGGATAACGATAGAACACAGGTTGGTGTTTAAAATGGTGCAAAAATAAGAAATTTGTGTAAAAACAAAAGCACTGGGGTTAACACTGCCCTCAAAGAAACAGTTTTGGGTAAAATTTGATACTAATTAGATCATTTACAATCATGTGAAAAAATACACTTGTTTCTGACATCCAATTTGTGTGCTTTGAAGGTAAGATACATGTACATGTATAAGCAATACATTACTATCAATATTATTCCATAAGTTATCTTTTAGTACTTGGTTCCCCTCCCTCTCTCTCTCCCTGTATTCAAACATTGTGGGTATGAGAAGTATGGCAATACCCATTTTACTAAATGTATTTGAGCACTCAACATTGCTCAGGAGAAAACAGGTGATTATACTTACAAGCCCTATATAACCCTGCAAAGAATATTTCAAAATTTCTAAACCATAATTGTAAAAATCATTCAAAATAATGTGACTCAAAGAAGCTTCTTTTTGAGTGGCATTATAGCCATGTCTGTCATTAGCAGTTGATTAATGTATCTTTTGTATGGTCTGTTTTTACTTCAAGGCAATGGTTTATTTACAAACAAAAGGGTGACAAGAGGTGAATTCCTCTTGGAATATAGAGGAAAACTGAGTCAGAGTCCTGCAGATGAAACTGAAGAAAATTTGGATTATGTGTATTACTTTGAGCACAAAGGAGTATGTTACAGGTACGTAAGCACATATTAACCGCAACACTATACCAGGAACTACAAAATACTACTCTATAAAGTAACAATTTATAAATTGATATGGTGGCCTGAGCTTTCAATTCTAGCAGAATCTTTTTTAAAGGCGGAATGACACCACTAACAAAATTACAAACACACAACAACAACATAATGGGGAAGAACATGATCTGTTCTATATGTTCTATGTGAAGTAACTAATTTAGTATCTTCAAGAATCACACAATTTTTGGCACATTACTTTCAAAGGAGATGTTGTAATTTTAAAAATCTCATGGTGGCTAGTTTGCAAATCCCAATACAAATCAAGTAAGATGCCCCACCTCCCCCGATTTCTGGTTGAAAAATGTAGGGGGCCTCTGTTAGAAAGGGGCATGTATTACGAACAATAGAGTATTCGCATGCGTGTGTGATGATGCTATGGTGCTCGGTCATGAATAGGTACGGAAAAAGGTAGCCAGCTGACCGCCCCCCCCCGGCACTACATTGTTAAGGCCTAAATAAACAAAATGGGTGTTAGCGTTACTATACTAATAGACTATACTTCGTCCAGCTTTCATATTGACAGGGAGATCAGAAAGGACTGAGAAACCAAGGGCCTACAAGCCAGCTTAAGTCTAAAATTCAGAGTTCCAATGAAAGTGTATCATGGAATTATTATGATAATTGAATATGGACAGTGATGTAAGCCATAGGCCTATCGATTTTTAAACGGTTTAACAAAAGTCCTTCGGCACAGCTAACCCGGGTCAGAAAAAACATTTTAGTCCACGGTGCTGAGGTCTTCATCAGTGCTCGAGCCCAGTGCTACAGCCAGCTTGACTAGGCTAAGGGCTAGTTGACTGAAGTGTGACAAATAATGAGTAGGTTCAAGGGCAAGTGTATAATTGTGGTACAAATTGTCTGGGCACATGAAATTATAAATTGATATTGCATCAATAGGCCCCAAATATTGTTTTTTTTTCTTTTTGTTCGTTTGTTTTTATTGGTAGGCCTATCGTTCGTTATAGTACATGTTGTTGGCTACAAATTTTAGGCTATTCATTTTACTAATCACCACACCAAATAGTGAATCAAGTTGAGTCAAAACTCTTGAGTTGAGTTCTTAGATGACAGTCGAGTCTACCTAAATTCTTGAGTCAGAAGTTTCCCAAATTTGAATTACAGGACGGTATTGAAAATGGGTTACCTTTACAAATCATTTGAGCATCAAAATTTGCGAACATAAGATACACGAGTTGGTCTTCAGAAATCAATAGGAGTCAGTTTGTGTACTCTAGAACTCAAACACAGATATTGAATCAATTTAAGTCTTTAAAATTCAACTTGAATCAATAAGAGTCATCCAAAATTCAAATATAGCTGGTGAATCATCTAGTTTTAGAAAGGAGTTCAAACCAGTTAGAGCCTATAAATCAGTTTGAGTCAATTGAGTTATCAACACATAAATCTTTAGAAAACAAGTGGGTCACAGAAAATACAAAAAGTCAATTTGAGCAAGTCTTAAAGGTGCGTGTTCCGATCGTCTTTGGGACCCCCTGATTTATCTGGAGTAGTATCGATTTTGATATCAAATGAAAGGCCGTATTTTTCTCATTGTCGTCCTGAAATTTGAGCTCTCAAATCCATTTCATTCCCAAGATATAAACAAAAAACCGCCGTTTTAGTGGTTATTAGCCCATCAATATTAGCACAGTATTGAATAGAGCTTTGCAACATGCATTATTGCGACTGCCATCAAAACTGCAAGTTTGTTTCCCACGGTACTTGATGGGGGTGTATGTGCAAGTGCCAGGCTCTCATATCAAGTAGAGAAACACAATCCACATAAATTGGAACAAGCACCTTTAAGAAATCAGTATGAATCAATTTGAGTTATCTAAAATTCAAATGCAGAAGTGTTGTTAGCTGTGGCAGCTTATTCTTGAAGATTTCTTTTTTATTTCTCTTTAATAGTGGTTGACATCGTACGTTCATTACATTTTGTGCTTCTATTTTTGCAAGGTGCCTTGTGAAATTGGAGATCTTGGTCCTGATATTGACTTGCATCATTTTTTTGATAGCTTATGTATTTCTTCCTTGGCTTTTGGGGTTGTTTATGTTGGAAAAAGCAATAAACATTTGATGGTAATGGTTTTCTTTTTTTCAATAGTATTTGGCAATGATAGAGATGTTCTGGGGACATCGGGGAAATGGCTGAATTATAATGACATATGGACCATGCTCCATTATGATGAAAATAAATGTTTATTTACAATGCTCCAATAAATCCTCACACAGCAGTATTGCTGAGTGTGAGGTGTATCCGTGGGGGCCACCTCCGTTAGCGGGGACAACACCGGATTTAAAACTTTGGTTTAACTAAAAAAAACATTACAATGAACATAAACAGTGGTAAATGTTTGTATTGACATACTTCCTTATTTGGTAAAGCTGTTAACTTTTTTCCATACTTGGTACTGCAAGGTAGTCTCATATATAGCATGTGAAAATGCTTTATTAGGCTTGCTAAATACACGGTCTTTGCAGCAATGATAAGGGGGTCACGATTTTTGCGGATGGATAATTAAACACTGTACATCGCCCATAAGATAAACTTTATATATAGTCGTCCGTACGCATTTTCGGGAAGAAACGAATTTGTAACTGTGTACAATATAGGCGGACTACAACATAGGCTTCAGTAAAAATGGCTGCCCTGTCATTACGAAACTGGACGGAGTATAGTTAAAGTAACCATTAATGATTTCTAACATCTTCTGTATATCATTTCCAAATAACTGAAAAAAAATCTTTGTCAGGCTACTTAAAATAAAAAAGAAAGTTGTTTCACTTTCTGCTCCCTCCTTTTGTAGCTGGACTTGGTCATATTTTGTCACTATTTTGATAATTTAGGTTTTAATGCCTTTAGAGCTTAGGAAAGATTTTTACACATTTTATTTAACTCTAAATTTGTAGAATAGACGCTTCGAGTCCAACTTCATGTCTGGCCAGATGGGTGAACGATGAAGGAAAATATCCGAATTGTACAATGAAAAAATTTCAGTGCTCTGATGGCACCGTACATTTGTGTTTGTTCGCCTTGAAAGATATGGATGAAAATACTGAACTTCGGTATGACTACGGGGTCAAGGATTTGCCATGGAGACAGGTAAGAACTCTAGTTACTTGATCATTCACCAGGAACAGTAGAGTTTCACGCAGCACTTGTTGATTTAATTTAAAATGTTTATTTCTACAGGTTCTTGTTTCAAAAAGCTCAACCTAAGAATTGTTTTTGAGAATACTCTTCTTAAGATCACTTACAATTTAATGTGTGTGATCCAATCAACACCATCATTCCCCACCCCCCCCCCCCCCCCATCAAAATAGGGATTTTGGTATCAACAGAAAGCCCATACAGTGTATAAACAAAAACGTTTGAGAAATGTGGTCGACCACATTTGCTTAACACAGTGTTCTATGGGAAATTTGGAAGAGTACATTTTTTATTCTACTGTAGAAACCACTGGATCAATTAAAACCCTAAATTTGTATTCGGGGGTTTTAGGAAACATGTAAAATTGAAGGCAGATGGAAGAATCGGACCACGGACCTTTAATCTTGACTTCTGTGAAAAAGAACCTGTGAGCAAAACTTTTTGCATTGTTGTGATTTGAAGCTAGGTTATGTTTTTAAAGAGACTGACAAAAATTTGATTGCGTATGCATTTGCTCTTTTAATGGATTATATAGTCATAGCATTTGGTGAACTTAAATTGGTCGTTGGGTGCTGTGCCTCAATTGAAATATCTCACTACATTGTACATTTGCTAAATAATGTTTTAAATTATCCTGTTCTTTTATAATATTTGGTATCAGCCACATAATTTTTAACATAGACCTGGCATAATCTCTATTTGATGTTCTACAGCAAGTAACTGGAGTAGCAGAGAGAAAAAAAGGTTAATATGGCAAGAAATTATTTATTACTATTATTTGTTTATGAATTTTGTTTTTGAGTTGAGTTACTTATTATTACTATTATGTGTTTGAGTTTTGGTGTTGAGTTGAGTTACTTATTACTATTATTGTTTATAAGGTTTTGTTTTTGAGTTGAGTTATTTATTACTATATTCAGGGTTTGCCAGTTTCTTCCACAGGCAGGAAAAAACGTGTTTTTTCCCGCGGTTTTTCCACTTGGAATATACTGGTTTCTTCCACTGAAAGCGGAAGAAATACAAAAAAGTCATTTAAAAATGTTCTATTTTAAAGCAAATGACTTGCTTTTTTGTTTTTATATTATACAGTGAATGAAATTTAGTGAAATAATTTAAAATAACCATTCAGGGACCCCCTTACCTACCCCATGCAATTGCAATTAAACTAACATTTATTCACAAGGCATAAATATAAAAAAAATACTGGAAGAAACTGATTCTCACTTTTCACACTGGTCAGCAAGGCCAAGCAGAGACTCCCTTGTAAAGACTTGAACATCTTCAATTTCTTTAAACAAAATATTTTATCTCCCTAACCCAGGTTCTCCCCACTAAGCATTACAACAAAAGAACACTAATGGTTGCTACTTTTATGATTTGTGTTTTAAAATTAACAAATTGGCCATACAGAAAACAGCTTTTTCATTGTTTGCATCTACAATTACAACTGTGATAGTATATAAATGTGCACATGGAAAGACTTGGAAAATGGGTTACAATTATCAT
This sequence comes from Ophioderma brevispina, assembly GCA_023653785.1. NCBI lineage: Eukaryota > Metazoa > Echinodermata > Ophiuroidea > Amphilepidida > Ophiodermatidae > Ophioderma > Ophioderma brevispina. The sequence goes on from JAMKCH010030036.1 coordinate 19,184, forward strand.
CTGTATAATTTGATAGCAAGTCAAAACAAAATTGTGAACAAATTTTACTATATACTTGCAAGGTATACTATTACATGCTATAAACTTGTAAATTGTAGATTGTAAAGTAAAGTGCAAAGCAGATGAATATGGTGTAATTTAGTTTGTAGTTCATAATACATTTCTTTATTTCTTCCAGTTTCTTCTGGAAGAAACTGGAAGAAACCCTTTTTTCCAGTTTCTTCCATTCTTCCGGAAGAAATAAGTTTCTTCCGGAAGAAATAAGTTTCTTCCGGAAGTTTCTGAACCCTGACTATATTATTTGTAAATGAGTTTTGTTTTTGAGTTATTTATTCTACCAAGAAATTGTTAATATTCATATAATATTCATATCATATACTGACCAGTTTGTGAACGACTAAGGCATGCAAATTTCATGGTGTAGATATGTAAATTAATGAAAAGTTATATGCTAACATTTGTGGTTGGTATGCTGTCCAGAACATACAGTTTGAAGAGTCTCTTAATGTTTTGTGGTTATTGAGTTATGCATCTTTTAGTGATGAACTTTCATTTCATTACTTTTTAATGTCATAACTCAAGAACCAACAAGGTCTGTGAATGTGTCTCTTTGATGCTAGTTTCCCCTATACTCGTAATAAAATTTGATCAAATCAATTTGCACTGGAGCTTTGTATTATTAGCAGAGAGCACTGGACGACCAAATTTCCTATGTGAACGGGCCATTGTGCCCTTAATTATTAATTTATTCTTGCAGTGGCAGAAAGATGAAGAAAGGCTGGTTCAGACCCAGTAATTGTGCTTCTGGGATTGTCATCTTTTTACACTGAAAAAGAAAAACAACTAACTTCAGGGTGTCAGTAAAAAATTGGCATTGACAACATCCCAGAGGCATGTGTAGTAACATTTGGATGACATTTTAGTGTATGTAACATAGCTTTTGATCAGGCTGATGCTCACATTCTTTAATTATGAAGGTGATATCATATTTGCTATTTTGCTTTAATAATGAGTTAATTGCTCTGTAATATTACAGGGTGAGTCGAAAAAGTGCAATAGTAACTAGGGCCCCATTTTGTAAGATCTTGAATAAAATTTGAAAACTATTAGACTGATATGAATACTATGTAAAATGAAATCAATTACAGTTTTATTATACTTGTTACATTATTTTTACCATGGGATTCAATATGACAAAACTCGCTATTTTGTCCACGGCAAGGTTTTGAAGTACAGCATGAAGTATACCAATTTTAGGCATGGAGCTTAAAAGATCAAAATCTTTTCCGAATGTTCAATTTTCACCAAATTTCCTCAGGATGTCACCAAAGCTATATTTTTTATGATAGTGTAAATTTCTGTAAGCTATTAGATTGCCAATGTTTTTGTAGGATGTTTTAAATCGGTAACTGTCA